>WELB01000235.1:76996-110238 GCA_009602725.1 Spirogloea muscicola
GGCGGCGCTGACGGCGACGTCGTGGACGCCCTCTGCGGCGGCGCCGTCGCGGCCTTCGGCTACTTCCGCAGCACGCGCGGCCTCAAGTGGAGCGGCGGCGGCGGCAAAGCCTGAGCCGCGGCGGCGGCGGCGGCGCCCACCTCGTCCGACTGCCGGCGGTGGCGGCCTTGGCAGTGAGCGCCAGCCCCTGCCATGGCTGCCGGCTTGGCCGCTGACGCTTGTGAACCGTCAGCGTCATTCTCGTGACGCTGACCTCTCCTTCGTGACGCTGGCCTCCCTGCTGACCCCATTGCCACTTGCGCCGCTGCTGTGGAGCTCCAGGCCCATCCCAGCGCGCCCGGCACGGTGCCACTGGCAGCACGGGCTGTGGCACCGCCCTCGCCTCTGCGCATGCAGCTGCAATGGCGCGAACTCCATCACAGACAGTCATTTTTGTCCATCCAGATTTTGGTGGGCTGACTGCAACAGTGCAGTCGCTGCTGCCTTAGCTCAGCTGCTGCCCTGACGGCAGAGTCGTTATTTTCTGCGAGCACCTCCAGGCACTGCTAAGCACGGCAGTATCACACCAGCGTTGCAAGCACGCAAGCGCACGGTTCAGGCAGCAGTGACCGTTGGTGCCTGATGTCCTTGCAGCAATGCCACACCTCAGTTGTGCGTTGCAGGCGTAGGGCGGCAGAGGGTTTTGGCCATGCAGTGCAACAAGACGAGTGGGCGCATCTGGGAATTCAAGTCCTTGTCTTGATAACAACACAGTCATGAGCATTCATTTGGACGTCAATGCACTTTATTGATGATAGGAGTATTGCAATGTGAGTTAGAATCCATGTATCATGCCTGTATCTGCGCTTTGCAGTCTGATGAGGCTGATAGCTCGCCTCTGTGTAGCCAACGCGCTACTGATCTTTATGCTATTAGGGCTTTCTATTCTGTTTGGGCTACAGATGAAAGCGGCCGCACGCCAAGCTCTGGGCTCTACTGGAACGGCAACGTCCCAGTAATGCACATAGCTGACTTCAATTGCGTCCTTGCACAAATCTTCCTATTGAGCATCGATTGATAAGATCGACATTGCATGGAGGCGCATATAAATTCGCGTTGTGCTAGTTTAACGAGACAGTTGTGTTAAATGGGGGCTTCAAAATCTGCATATCTGACAATGTAGACCTTCTTCGCCACCACTTCCTGCCTTCTCAGGACAAAGACAATGCCTGTCCACGTGAGCATCTGAATAAGCTCAGCTTGCCCGAGTGAGCAACCGCATATCCTAGATGCACACTGTGCTTGATGGGAAGAAGGAGCTCCGAAATATTTGAAGCAGAATCTGAAGCACTTTTGCCAATAAAAGAATCACAGGAGTGAAGGAGAACGTCTGCAAGCTCTCGTACGAAACCTAAGCCCTAACCCCTGAAAACCCTCCTCTCGTCACGAGTGGAGGAGAAAATCTGCAAGCTCTTGCACGTCATAAGACATCCATCTGCGGCGATGCTGAGTGATGCTGCTGCACCGAGTGGATCTCCCGGAGGAGCGCCTTTGCCTCCTCTTTGGCCTGCAAGGGGCACATGAAGGATAGCAGATTGATACATACGCAACGATGTAACGTGGCATGAGGTCTGAGGTTCTGAGGCCCTGTACAAGAAAGCAACTAATAGCTCACAATAGAGCAGCCATCTATAATGCACATCTTCATTCAGCCATGCATCACTCAAGCAGGCTACAGAAGCGGCAGTCCTGCAGCAGCTCACCGGCCCACCGTAATCCAGCAGGCGTGTGGCATGCCGCTCGGCCTCCTCCAGCTGGCCATGGTCCTTGCAGTGTGCTGCGAGGTAGACGAGCGCATCCATAAGGTCTTGGCTTTCGCTGCGCTCCGCGTCCAGCCTCTCCAGGTTCATCCTGCTCGCCATTGTTGCCAGACCATAAATTCAGCACTAGCAGCGTGCCATGCTCCTACAGATACTTGCTCGGTTGCTCCCATCTTGTCATAGGTGTGATATTGGGCTGGCATTGAGGACTCCTTGCAGTGCCTAGCTCTCACTGTTTGTCATCACAATGGGTTGTCCCTTTCATTGGACAGCTTGACATTGTCTTGTGCACGCAAGCATTAAAAACCCACTGTTGTTCTAAACTTACTGTCACTAAATAAGACCTTCTGCAGTCCCTCACAGATTTGTAGTAGATATGTATATGCTCTGTATTATGCTTGTGAAAACAAGTAAGTGTGATACACATGCACTCATGTTAGGGGGAAGCTGCACCTGTAGTAGTACGCAGCCACGTCCTCCTGGCCAAGGTGGGCATGGAGCGTGGCCAGCTTGTGCAGTGCAATCCCCTCGCGGTCGCCTGTGGCCTCAGCGCGTCGGTAGCATCGCACCGCTGCATTGACCTGCCCCAGCTGCTCACTCTCGTAGCACTGCCCCATGGCACACCACATGCGCGCGTCCGCTGGTCGCAATTGCGCCGCCCGCCTGAGAACGCCGCCCGCCAGAGCGGCGCCAGAGATGAGTCATCATACTAATTGCAGCGAGTTGACAGAGCGATCACAATCATGATCATGACATTAAGCAAGTCAGCTGAGAAAGTCTTCCTCACCGGTAGTAGTAGAGGGCGTAGAAGGGCATGGCAAGGATCTCGTACGTCTGGCCGAGGCCGTACCATGCCCGGTAGTCCAGCGCGTTGATGTCAACGGCGTGGCGATAGGCATCAATGGCTGCTGGCGTGTTGCGCATCTCCATGTACTCATGACCCATTAGTGTCCACGCTGAGAGGTAGTGGCGGTTGAGCTTGAGCGCACGCTGGAAGTACATCACTGCTTTCTCGTGCTGCGCCTTGAGGCTGTAGTAGTTGCCAATGATGCAGCATGTCTCCGGCCGGTACTTGTCAATAAGCACAGCCTGACAATAAAATGACACTGGAGGACGAGTCAATCTAACAAGTGAAGAGGGATCAGCATAGAAGATCTGGGACCTTGCTCCTATCTATCAGATGAACAGCCAGAACCTTGCTCTGCATCCAGAAGATAAAGCTCGATCGGCATGAGCACACAGAGATGCTTGAGGGACTGAGAGCAAGCTCTGTGGCTCTCAAGGATATCAGTTTAGTACTCACGGTGGGTCCATGAGGGCCTTGATTGTAGCAGTATCTTACTTGACCCTGACTTCAGGACCTGAAGCCCTACTACTCAAGCCTTAACCCCTTCTCAGATTCTCTTGATTCCCTAGATATCCCAAACCCTCTCCCTCTGGATCCTTCCAAATGCTGGCTAGCTTTGGCAGCTGAAAGCAGCCTTTGGTACAGGAGACCTAAAGTTGCAGAGCGGCCGCGGTCACCTTGTGAGCGAGATAGCTGAGTGTGGAGAAGGCCTCGCGGACATAGAGGATGTTGGAGTAGGTGTCTATGGCATCGAGGCGGTAGGGGTCGTCGCGCAGCAGAGTCTCGAATCGCAACTCTGCCTCCTCAAAGTCGCGCAGGTTGTAGTAGGCTGTCGCTGTCTGCGCCGCAACGTAGCGGCTGCCTGGGAACTGTCCACCGCCGGCTAGCTGCTGGTAACCGCTGAGCGCCTCCATGTTGCGCTGCATCTCCAGCAGCGCGCTTGCCTCAAAGAAGGCCCGCATCCACGTATCATCCAATCGCGCCGTCACTCCAGCCAGCAAGGACAACCGCATGCCATCAGTCTGACGTGTGCTGTCACGTAAGTGCAGGCATTTGCTTACGCCGAGAAGCATAGGCTCGCTCTGATTGGCTTCAGCGGAGACCGGTGCGTCGCGCTCTTTGATCACCCCAAGGTTGACGCCCTTCACAGCATCTACTATGAACCCAAGGTGAGTGCCCTTGAACTTGCCATAGAGGAAACCCACATTGATTGTGCACAAGAGGCCATCGAGCGTCAGCTTCTGCTGTAGGCCAAACTTGTCAGCAGCGGCAGCTGTTGACACTCTCTCGCTGTTGTGAGTGTTGCAGGCTGCCATTCTCCCCTCGGTTGAGCAAATACTGCGGGAAGCCCCGATCCAGGCAAGGGGCAAAGAATACTGGAGGCATGCCCGTCTTCCAACGAGTCTGCTTGCATGAAGCTGGGAGGGACAAGCCTCACTTGAATTTTGCTTGTGAGATGACTATGATCCTCTTCTGGACATGCATACTGCGGGGCTGTGCAGAAACTGCTGTTTTACGACACAGCGGACAGCGTGGCGATGATGGTGAGGCCCTACTGGGAAATAGCAGCCCGTGGTCGGGCTACGGTTACGCAGGCTGTTCCAGACATGCTGGAGATTCTGCCGCATGGTGCATCCAAGGGCAATGGGGTACGGCTGCTGCTGGAGCATCTAGGCATTCCCACGAGTGAGGTAAGCTCGCAAGACTCTAGCCATGACCACGATGTAGGCATGGCCCCTTTCCAGCAGCCCCTTCCGTGCGTTTAGCTGTAGTCCACTGAGTGGTGCACAGGCTCGGCGTTGAAGGTCAGAGCAGGAACATGCTTTGTCAGATGTCCTGACATTGTTGACAGGCAAAGCATGAATGTGTTGTCATGTGAAGTGCTATGATTCTGCTCACGCAAACACCAGTGTGCACTGCAATGTGTCAGGTGATGGCAGTGGGGGACGGCGAGAACGACCTTGAAATGATACGGCTGGCTGGGTGGGGTGTGGCCATGGCCAATGGCAGCCCACTCACACTGGCTGTGGCTGATGCTCGTGTGGGCAGCAACGATGAGGATGGCGTCGCAGAGGCAATCGAGCGCTACATTTTGTCCTGAGTGTTAAAACCCCTAAGTCTACATTGTGCTGAGCAGCACTTAGGAACGGGTTAGTGTGTTGAGGTGCCCATCAAGGTGTGAGAGGTAATGAGGCTGCTTCAGAGCAGGTAATTATTGTATGACTGACGTAATCCTCGTCCACACTGCATATTGTGAGCAGCCCAGATTCGGGGCAGGCCAGAAGACACTACTTACTGATATACAGTCATTAGGTGCTCCATTCTTTCGGGCTGGCTGTTTACAGCCCGCAACCCCTTTTGGAGAGCCACTTTCTTCTCGAAGTTGCAACTGTGGATAACAGATTGTTTTGCACTAACGACTTGACCTGTCTTTACCTGTCAAAGCACTGCACACATTGCCGTTGTATACAAAAGACTGTCAATTCTGCAGCTGATTTACAGGTATGATGATGTTGCTACGGAAGTTACTACATTACAGTTATCAATCTGATGCTGTGAATGTCAAGGCAGGGTGCTGCAATGCTATACACAGAAAGTATCACTTGAATCGCTAACTGACAGACACCATGTTGAGAAGAGTACACAGAATGGGGCACGTGAAATGAGAAGTCTCAATGTTACATATATCGGGGGCAGCACACCATGCACTGAGCAGCTTCTGCAGAAGGGACTTCGGGACTTCGACTTACCAATCTCGCTGGCTAACTTTGGGTGCTGGAGAGATCTGGCGTTAAGGGCGGCGAGCTTGCAAGGAGAAGCCGGAGGGGTCCGGGTGAGGCAGGGGGGGGGCTGAGAGGGTCTGAGCAGTCCTTTCTTCACGGTGCTGCTCATGTGCAGGGCCGTGGTCACTAGACCCACGGCTTTCCTGCTCTGACGAAGTAACGATGTTACTGGAGCCTGCCCCTAGCACGTTCTTGTACATGGTCAGAGCTTGTGCTACCATGCTGGCTGGGTCTGAAGCATTAGCTGGTAGCAGCATCGTAGTGCCCTGCCACCAAGAGGTCAGTGCGAGTCAGCTATCCACCACCCCCAATGTACACTGCTGCACTCCCCGGAAAGCGTCAAGAAACGTTTGACACATCTGCTCGAAGGACTGCCTTAGAGTGCATCTGAGCAACTGGTGGCACTGGTGGCGCTCTTGAGAATGTCCACGAGGTTTAGCAGCAGACCTGTTTTGCGAGATTGCCAAAAGCCATGATGTACTGCTCGGCAACCCTCAAAGCCACGGCCTGATGCACATGGAGAGGACATACATTGAGGGCCCAGCCACCCAAGCTTGTGCTCTGCTTATCTTGATAGATATTTCCCTTGCAATAGGTAACTGGCCTACCTGCTCCCTGCTTATGCTATGATTTTCTTGGTGACCTGAATAAGCGGGGAAGCACAATGAGCCGGATACAGTGAAGGAACCAGTAAAGGAAAGCACTTGCCTCCGAGCCCCCTTCCGACTTGATTGCAGCTGAGAGCTCCCTGATCGACCGCGCCGTGGCCTCAGCCTTGGCAAAGATAGCCGCCGCCTCTCCTGCACCAGACAGGACATAGGTGCTTGTCAGCCAGGAAGAGGCCGGGAGTGCAAACGATATTCCCGGTCCAGTGAGTGGGTCTGTGAGACTGCTCATATGTGATGGTCCACATGTAGGCAATATGCATGCACAAATTTGGCAGTAGCCACCACGCGCTGACCTTTTGCTCTGTTGACTTGATTGGTCATGGCGGCCTCAGACTCCAGGATGACTGATGCCTTCTTTCCATCCGCCACATTGATATTGGCCTGCCTGTCTCCTGCGCAAGCCCACCAGCTCCTCTGCACTCTGAAAAATGCTTGGAACCTCCGTGGCACCTACCCTGTCTTACCAAGTTTTCTTCCAATCTGCAACATTAAGAATAGCCTGCCTGCCTTTTGTGCAAGACCAACAGCTACTGTACACTGGAATGACATGCTACTTTGAACTGTCATCGCGCCTCTCTCATTCATCAGGTGTCTATCAGAATACATCAGGTGACTTGGACAACTTTCACAAACCTTCGGACTCCAGAACCTGAGCCCTCCGTCTGCGCTCTGCCTCGGCCTGCATCTCCATGGCAGCCCTGACTCCTGCTGGCGGAGAAATGTCCCCTGATTTGCACAAGGTAACTTTTTGCAAATGAGTGTTCTGAGCAACATGGATCTGCAGCAGCCAATATCTCACACCTACTTTGGATCCTTTGACCCATCACTGCTGACTGGAGGACCTGATGGCCCACACACCGCAGCCCCAGCAAGGGCTGACTTTCTGCCAGCCAGGCAGCCCTGAAGCCAAGCAGATCACTCACGTATCTCGTAGCGCATGCACTCCAAGCCCCACGATATGGCGGCCTCATTGATCGATTTCTGCCCATCAGGACGGATTCCTGCCACCAGTCAGATCTGCGCCCTCCTGCACGCCTCAATACTCTCCCGCCTGCAGCTGGGAGTCATGGCGGTTTCCATGCTTGATGCCTGCAGCAGCAGGAGCTCAATAGCTGGAGAGAACGACCTAGAGTCAGCAAGGGATTCAGGCACACACACCACGATGGCAGTATTGAGGGCATCGCGCTCCGCGAAGGTTTTGTCAAGGCTGATTTTGCCGAGCTCGCTGCGCATGGTCGTCTGGGCCAGCTGAATGATGGCGTAGATGGGGTTCTCGACTCCGTAGGAGGCCCGCATGGGGTCCACAATCTGCGGTGAGCGCAGGCGGCCGATTGCACCAGCCTTGTGAACGGCTGACCACAGTTGGCCTGCCAAGTGCCACCCACGGAAAGGTGGCTGGGCACTCCTGAGCCAAGCAGAATAGGACCCCAGGAACAGGATGGCGTCGTCGGGGTTTGCCAGGCTGCATGGTTTGGGGGTTGAAGGGTGTAGGGAGGACCTTGACGTAGAGGACGCCGTCGATGGAGATGGAGACATTGTCCTTAGTGATGGCGGACTGGTTGGGGATGGGGATGGCCTCCTCTTTGAGCGAGTGGACGTACGCGATGCGGTCGACGAGCGGGATGAGCAGGTGGATGCCGGACCGCAGCGTGCGCACGTACTTGCCAAAGCGCTCGATCACGTACGCGCTCTGCTCTGGCACGATGCGCACGCCAAAGTTCACGGGCGCGCGCGCCTCGTACCTGCGCGCCGCCACAGCGGCCGCCTCAGCCGCGTCGGAGATTGACGTTAATTTCTCGTATGGAAGCACGGCCGCGAGGCGCGGCGGGCCAAGCGGCCCGCAGCGGGCTGTGTGGAGGGGGCCAGCACCGGCGGTAGGCGTCGCCGCCGGACGGGCCGAGCGGCCGTCCTGAGCTGAGCGCCCGGGCCTGCTGCNGGCCTGCCCGGTGGCGGGGCGGGCCTGTCGCCGACGGGGCAGTCAGGAGTGGACTTGCAGCTGGGGAGTCGAGGAGCCTACTGAAGAAAGTGCTCGCCCATTGAGAATAGGGGCTGGAACAACCAGCCCGAAAGAGAATGAACAGAGTACGAGAAGAAGAAGGGCTCGCCAGGGGAAGCGCTAAGTAACAGAAGGTGAGCGAGAAAGAGAAGCGCTGCCAGATTGACTGGTGGCTGGGAAAGGACAAGGTCTGAGGGAGCCTGAGTGCGAACGACTAGGACTAAGACATCAGCCAGGGAACACGCTCAGTAGCCTAGCATCTCCGATCTGCGGCTGCTTAGCAGAGGTTACTGAGTGATTCTCCTGTAGCTCTTTGGATTCTGTCCATTCTTTTTTGGCTGGCTTCTGCCAGCCCCTCTCTTCTATGGGCGAGCTCATTCTTCTTCAGTAACCTCTGGCCGGAGGCCGGAGGCCGCCGCCAAAGCTCGGCCTGCGCGCAAGTGAACCGCGCAGGCAAGGGACTGCTGCATCGAGACGACCAAACACATACGGAAGACTTGAGCGAGGGACCCGGCGACGTTGAAGCCGGGCTGCTCACCCTGCTGCCCGAGGCGGCGGGCCGCTGCACGCCGCGCAAGGCGGTGGAGCAAGAACGACGAAGAAGACGAGAAGCAGCTCTTCCAAACGGGGCGAGGGCGATGGCTGTGACTGGCCAGCCCAGAGATTGAATGAGGTTCGAAGGGGCCAGAAGAGCAACAGCTCTTCCCGTTTATGGCAGTGGCCGTAGAAAGGCCAGCCCAAGAAGAGAGAAGGCGCGCGGTGCGCATGAACTCAAAGCGAGGCCATTTCAAGCCAATACATTGTTCAGGCAGAAAATACTAGAAAGGGCCATGCTAGAAGGGCCGGACGTACCACAGAGCGGGGGGAGCCGTGCTGACGGGGGCCGAGAAGAACAGGAGACAAGGTTCAAAACAGCCGAATGGCGCCTAAATACCACAGCCATGCACGAGACTACAGCGCAGAAAGAAGGGGAGCTTAATAACCCCGAGTCTGCAACAGCAAGTCGGAGTGATTTGCAGCTGGAGAAGAGGCACCCCGACGAGACGCAGAAGCAGCAGCAACGCGGCCTGCCCGCAAGTGCACTGCGTGAGCCAGGGAGCGTTGGAAGGACACAGACAGTCGCAATCGGTATCCCTGGGCAAGCGACCCAGCAGCGATGAAGCTGGCCAGCTCCCCTCGCTGACCCTGCCGCTGAAGCATACAGCGTGTAAGGAATGAGGCTAGTCAAGCCCAAAGGTGGGGCGTCAGTGTGTCACAAAGCAGGGTTCGGAGCAGAAGCACTCAATGATTCAAAGAAAGCAACGAGCTAACTGGTGAACGTGCAAAGATTTCAAAACACAAGGGCCTGGGGGAACCGACATGCCTGCTTCTCCCCCTAAGTACCCACTGAGGTTTCGTGGAGCCCTGCCTCCGGCCTCATGACATTATACAGCGTCCGGCCACTTCCGCCACAAGCCCTCACAGAATATCTAATCGTGGCCGCCACCTCAGCGGCTGGAATCGCCGCCGATGGCAGGGACCGGGTGCTTACTCACAAGGATGATTTGGGAACCCAGGAAATTCCTCGAGAGGAACCCCCACGGCCTACCACTATATGGTCTAAGATTTATAGAGGTCTAACACCAACAGAAATCGATATCCCGAGTTGTGCCTTTTGTTGTCGTCGCGCGTTGGAATGCCAGATTGCTCCCTCATCGCGTCGCGCGCCGTTATTCGGGTTTGAGCTTTGTCCAATGTCGCATTTCGTCCTTCGCCAGACTGGTGAGGCAGTTAGCGTTCCCAGTACCCTTCAGCTATCATTCCCATGGTATTGATGTTCCAGCCACGTAACATCGTCACACAGCGACCCAAGTAGCTACTGGGTGCTCGATATATCCTTTCTCTTTCGTCATTAGATGTGCTTGCCATTGTACTTCCTTTTGGTCACTTTGGGCCCTCTACTTTTTAAACGCCAAGGACTGAAATAGCTCTTCCAGAACACGGCAATGGCTGTGATAAAGTGGCTCTCGATAGAGACAGCTCTTCCGATTTGCAACAAGCTGTGAGAGGCCAGCTGTAACGTTTCCGCCGTTTGAAGGTGCCAACGGCGCGCGATAACCTTACATGAGCGTAACGTATCTACCGTTTGGAGTCCCAAACGGTGCGGGTAGCTGGGCTGCACTCCGTGTAGCTAAGTACGGTTCGAGGGTCCCGGGCTCCGTACCCTGTCGGCACGCCTCGGGCTCACGCCCCTGCAGGCCGGCCGGGTGGGTCAGCTCTCCCTCAGGCCGGCGCCCCGCGGGCCGACCCCCGGATTGACCAGCTCTCCAGTCCTCATGGCTGCATGGCCTCAGTCCCTTGACCCCGTGAGCCAGGCTATTGGCCTGGCGCGTCACCTCCTTGGCGCTAGTCACTGTCCAGCGCGCCAGTCCCTTGGACTCGCGCGCCGGCCTCTTCTCGTACTCTGTTCATTCTTTTTCGGGCTGGTTGTTCCAGCCCCTATTCTCAATGGGCGAGCACTTTCTTCTTGGCGCTAGTCCCTTGGACTCGTGCTAAAGGCCACTGGCCCCTGTGTGCCAGCCTGTTGTATTTGTCGTGTCCCCTTGTCAGGCCCGCCCCTCCAAGGGAGGGCCTTGGGGGGACCCTCGTCACACCCTCAGGGGAGGGGTGGCAGGAGAACCACTATAAGTAGTGGGCCTTGGTCAGACTCCGCGAGTCGACCAACGTCCGTGAGAGACACAGCCCTGCGGCTGCCTAGCCAACCCCGCTGCTGCCAGCTGCTGCCGCCGCCGCCACAGCTCTGCTGCTGCCGGTTGCTGCCAGCCCGTCGCCGCAGCTCATCGCTGCGGGCCCTGCCGGCTCTCTGTAAGTCTATCGGTAGAGTCACCGCTCTAGGGCGGTGCCTCAGGGTAAGACTTCCGCTGCGCTCTGTGCGCGTATGGGCGTTGGCGTTCTCCTGTATGAGGGTTGTCTCCAAAACACCCTAAACTCGAATCCAAACCAGGACATTCTGACTCTAACTGTGTGATTAGAGCAGAGATGTCACACCAGCCCAAAGAGATGACACTAAAGTAGTAGATCAGCCCTAAGGGATGCACAAGGTTTTAAAGAGCGGGAAGGAGAGAACCTAGTCCCCAAGACGTTAGCAGGGGGCGCTCAATGATTTTGTTATATTTTTGAGTCACTGAGTGCCAATTGACTGACTCAAGCGCGGAAAGACGTCGCCCTGATGGAACCGGGAGGCAGCGCCAAGGCGCGACCTGCACGCAAGTGACGGCAAATGCTAAGGACCGCTTCAGTGATCTTGCAAGGCGCATGCTGTAGATTTGAGCAAGCGACCTGCGGCATACGGCAGTGAAGCTGGGCTGCCTGCTCTGCTGTTCTTGACGTTGGGACACAGCTGGCTGCGCAAGTCCCTGGAGTAGGTCGAGCACCAAGTATCCAAAAGCCTCGCGGACTTCGACCGCAAGCGCGACACACTCGTCGCCAGCGGGGTGGTCAGCATACTTCCTCTCCTTGGCGCCCGCCCGCTTGGTGAACTGCACAGCCTGCTTCCTCTGCCGATCGTTGGGAGCTCCCGGATTCAGACACTCGATTCCGACGACCTCTGCAACGATCCGGGTGGCCCGCCCAGCACGCTGCCGACGGTATCAGCACGACGGGCGTTGTAAGGAACCTCGCCCTACACACGCAGTTAGGGTGAGCAGTCCTTCTTGAGTTCGGCTGTAGGGGTTTAGGGACCTACCCACCACACAGGCAAAGCACTAGCGCATAGGCGCAGCGGAAGACAGGCCCCGTGGCGCCGCCGTCCGGCGTCGACTCCACCTCCTGGGCGCAGGCCGGCGCAGCAGGCCCCGCAGCAAGGTGCGGCGGCGGCTGCGGCGGCGAGCAGCGGCAAGGCTGCTCCTGGGCTTCACCGGTTCGAACTCCCTCAAGCCTCAGCCCCAAAAGCTCTTCGTGCTTTCCTGTGCCACCCCCCCCTCCAGGGGTGTGAGCGGGTCGCCCCATGGCCTGCCAGACGGCGGGCCAAAGATCCTCCCTTGAACGGGCGGATCCTGGCGAGGAGTATTTCTGGACGGGCTGGACCCGTCTCTGGGCCCGCGGGCCTCTTGCCCGGCAAGCCAGCCCGCCACCTGGCGGGCCCACTTGTCCCAAATAGCCGGTCATGTAATGCAAACAGAGCCATGTGGCTTAACCAAACGGCTGGCTCATTACAGGCGTGCCTCCTTTAAAAGAGAATCAGGTCTTCCAAATTAACAGCAGTGACTATAAAAGAAGAAAGTGCTCGCCCATTGAGAATAGGGGCTGGAACAACCAGCCCGAAAAAGAATGAACAGAGTACGAGAAGGGGGCCAGGGGAAGCGCTAAGTAACAGAAACAAAGCTGCTACGAGACACTCAGTAACCCCTGCTAAGCAGCCGCAGATCAGAGATGCTGGGCTCCTGGAAGTGGGTCCCCTGGCCAGAGCCAGAGGCAGCAGCGAGGGCTCTGCCGGCACGAAGGTGCAGCGCCCGGGCCATGGACCTCTGCAGCGAGACGGCCAGGCGCATTCGATACACTTGCGCCAGCGACCCGGCTGCAGGGAAGTCAACCGGCTCCCCATGGAAGCGCCGGGCGATGGTGTGGCGGGCGAGCTGGGTGAGCAGCTCGAGCCACCGAGCGCCCAGCGCCCCATGTGTGTCGATGGCCAACGGGAAGAACTCGTCTTCCCGCGGATGATCCGCGTACTTCAGCTCTTTGGCCCGAGCAGCGCAGGCGACCGCATACCCAGCCGTGGTGGCACATTTGGCTGGGTGTGAGCGGTCATAGGCATCAGTAGTCACCACGTCCAGGAGAAGACGTGGCCCGCCGGCCTGTCGGGTGGCCACCAGGTCTACACGCCTGGCATGGAGACCGTCGGCCCTGTGCTGGATTGGCATGATTCCGGAGTGCTCTGCTGCCACGGAGAAACCAGCCTCCAACAGGATGCCATGCATTACGTCGCGGAGGCGGTCGTGGGCCGCTGTCCGCTCTCCGCCGTGGGAACAGCGCAGAACATGAGCAGCCAGCTCTCCAGGCTCGGTCCCGCGCTCGCCACACTCACATTGACGCACACCCTGGAGACATGGCGGCAGTAGGCCCAGGAGCCGGTGGACGGCACTTCGGAATACCTCGTCCGGGAGGGTGAGGGCGTCGTAGAGGGGGAGGGCCTGGAGCCACGCCGCAGCCCCCGGGGAAGAGGCCGAGTGGAGTCTCGCGCGCCCGCGCAAGTCGGCCTCGGGGAGCTGGAGCACGGCGGTGGTGTAGGCGGCCTTGTCGACCACTGCCGCGATGCGCGCTTGGACGCGCAAGTCGGCGGTGTGCGCGAGGTGCGCAAAGGATACCGCCTGGCCGGCCAGGTCCGGGTGCGCCGCGAGCAGCTCCTGGTGGGCGGAGCGAAGCGACACCTGGAACGGCAGCGGGCCCATGTCGACCTCCGCCACCGCCTGCTCCAGTGCCCGCCGGCCGTGGACCAAGAAGCGCTGGGCCACGGAGGCGGCAGTCTGCGCCCAGCTGCCGAGGTATGCCGCCCGGCAAGAACGAGCGAGCGGGCGCAGGCCGAGACCACCGTGGCTGAGGGCTATAAAAGGCCACAGCCCAAAGGAATGGTCAAGGTCTGAAAGGACCGGTGGCGCAAATAGCAAGATACTGATCTTCAAGACGTCAGCAATCGGGCTTTCAGTAACCTCCAGTCAGTAAATGTATAAATGAATTGAAGGCCAAAGGGGTGCGAGCAGCCAGCCCGAACAATGTGCACAAGGTCCGAAGGGGCCAAAAGCGCTGGCCCAGAGCTCTCCCGGTGAAATCAACGCTCAGTAACCTCTACTTAGGAGCCGCAAATCAGAAATACTAGCAGCCGGAAAGCAATCTCTTGTCGAAAGCCAGAGGCTGCAGCTAGAGCACGCCAGCATGCAGATGCAAGGTGTAGCGAAGTTACACATGTGTTACATCGTTATCATGGAAATGATAGCTGGAGGGTACTGAGGAGGCCAACCACCTCACCAGTTGGGCGAAGGACGACGCGCGACATTGGATAAAGCGCAAAACTGAATAACAGCGCGCGACGCTGATGAGGGAGTATCTGGTGTCCCAGCGCGCGCCAGCTACAAACCACAATTTTAAATTACAGACTTCTACTAGTGATAGACCCCTATTAGTATCATTATTGTGCACGGGTCCTCGCAATGACAGGCGCATGCGACATATGTGGGCGAGAGAGCCTGCCGCTTTACAATCGGCCTGCTCATCTCGAGAACAGTGCGAAAATGCGTTTCGCATGAGCCGATGCAGGAGCTCGAGCCACCGAGCGCTGAATGGCCCGTCGACATCGATGGCAAGGCGGAAGAGCTCGTCCTACGGCGGATGATCTGCATGTTTGGCCTCTTTGCCTCGAGCGGCACTGGCCACTGCACGACCTGCCTTGGATGCAGAACAGTAGGATTGGCTCGATGAAAAGCGTCTATCGTCACACATTGAATAGGCAATACCTACCAGCCATTGGTGTGGCCAGCAGGTCGACCCGCCGGGCGTAGAAGTCGTCGCCCTCGTGCGCAAATGGCATACCTGACGTGTCATCGGCAGCCACCATGAAGCCGGCCTCCCAGAAAGATGCCGTGCATGACAATATGGAGGAGGTCGTGAGCTGCTGTTCACTCTCGCCATCTGCACAGCGGAGGACGTGTGCCACCAAATCAGCAGCCTCGGCCCCCGCTCGCCGCATCTGCACTGCACCACCTTTTGAAGGCAGGGCGCGGCGGCAGACCAAGGAGCCCGTGGACGGCTATCCGGGAGGCCTAACCCGGAATCGGATTGCGTCGTGTAGGGTGAGGGCCATCAGCCACTTTGCTGCCTCAAGCGAGGAGGCCGACTGCAGTCGAGCGCAGGTCGGGCTCCGGAAGCAGCTAAAGTGTAACGATTTTACATGGCTGGAATGTCAATGCAGCAGTAACGTATTGACAGATGCCTGGAGACTAGACACCTCATCCGGCTGATCAATAAACTGACTGTCAGTGCCGCAGGAAAGGCTTGACAGATGCCTGGAGACGGACAGTTCACCAGGCTGGGCAGCGTGGCTTTAATATAGAGCTGAGAGCGGCGCAACCCGGAGTCATGACACGCGAGACAGCATGGTGCTGGCGCTGGAACGGCGACGGGAGGTGGCAGCGCTGTAGACTGCCTTGACGGCGTTGTTAGCCGTTAGTGATGACTGGAACGATAGACGGCTGACGATAGCCTGGGGGTAGTGACCGTCAGCTGCTAGTGACGGGGGACCGTCAGTATGGCGGTGGTTGCCAATGGATGGGTAGATTGTCGGTGGTAGCCCGTTGATAGTCATTGACAGGTCGTGGACTGGTCGTCAACGAGAGACTGGGTGCTAAATGTCCCACCCGGGCCCGTATGGCCGGGCTCGCAGTCCGTCGGGCTATATAGAGGCCACCCGAGATGGGAGGGGGTGAGTTCTTCACCCAACCTCGGACCCCTGGACTCTTGCCCCTGCAGTAACCGTTGCTCAGTTTTACCGTTGCGGTCCCATCCCAATGCCTCCCCGCTTTTCCTTGCGCCGCCGGCAGCCCGGGCTTGGCGATCCACAGCATTCGTTTGTAAAGAGCGGTTGCGGAGACCGCCCTATTCATCTCGGCCATGTAGCGCGCTTGCACGGGCAAGCCAGCGGTGAGCGCGAGATGCTCGAAGTGACCACCTTTCCGGCCCGGTTTGGGTGTTCCGCGAGCATCTTTTGGTGGGGCAAGAGGAGCGACACCTGGAAGGGTAGCGCACCAGTACCACCGCCTCCTCCAGCGGACGCCGTCCTTATACGGAAATTCTGGACAAGGTCCGAAGGGGGAGGGGAAGGAACGTAAAGAGAGAAGAGAAGCAGTTATTCCAAACGAGGCGAGGGCTGTGATTGGCCAGCCCAATATGAAGGAGAGGGCTCGAAACATGGAAACAAATCAATAGATACTCTTCCAGTAGAGGCGGATGTCTGCACTACCCTACCAGTAGCGGCCGATGGATGTGATAGACCAGCCCAGTAAACGAATGACTGACTTTCGAGGGGCCAGAACAGCGCTCAGGCATACACGCCTTTTAGTGGCCACTGGGTGTGCTCAATACCCCCTTGGTGAGCAGCTGCAGGTCAGAGAAACTAATCTCAAACTAGCAAGTTCTCTGTCTAAAGGCCGCCAGTGTAACTTTCCCTCCGTTTGGAGTGCCAACGGTGCGGTGACCTTCCAAGATCGTATCGTATCTACTGTTTGCAAGTCCCAAACGGTTTCGGTAGCTTTGCTCCACTGTATGTAGCTAAGTATGGCCCGAGGCCCCGGCTTCGTACGGCACGTGCACCGCCCAGGAGGCGCCGCTTCGCGCCCCCTTTGGTGCCGCCCGAGGCGCCGCGTCGGGCCGCCCAAGGCGCCGCTTCGCGCCTTCTTGGAGACGCCCAAGGCGCCGCGTCGCGCCACCTTGGTGCCGCCCAACGCGCCGCTTCACGCCTCCTTGGAGCCCCCCAAGGCGCCGCTCTTCGTGTCCCCTTTTGTACGGTCCCAATTCCTGTTCACAGAGTTGGGTTAGAACGTCCTGTCTGGGGTTTGGATATAGGGTGTTTTGAAGACAAGCCCCTTGGAGAGAGGAACGCTAGCGCATACAGCGCATACTTGCGCACACGGCGCAGCGGAAGTCTACCCTTGAAGCACCGCCATAAGGTGGTGAATCTACCGAGGGTCGGTAGCTGCCCCATGGTGCGCAGCATATACTCACAGAGAGCCGGCGAGGTCCGCAGCGTCGAGCTGCGGCGATGGGCTGGGCAGCAGGCGGCAGCAGCAGAGCTCTGGCGGCGGCTGCAGCAGCAGGCAGCAGCAGGGCTGTGCCTGTAGAGAATCTCGCCCTACACACGCAGTCAGGGTGAGGAGTCCTTATCGAGTTCGGCTGTAGGGGCTTTGGGACCAACCCACTACACAGGAAAGCACTAGCGCATCGGCGCAGCGGAAGAAAGGCCCTGTGGCGCCGCCGTCAGGCGGCGACTCCACTCCTGGGCACAGGCCGGCGCAGCAAGGCCCCGCAGTAGAGTGCGGCGGCGGCTGCAGCGGCAAGCAGCGGCAAGGTTGCTCCTGAGCTTCCCGGGTTCGAAGTTCTGTCGAGCCTCAGCCCCAAGGCTCCTCGTGCTTCCCCGTGCCACCCCCCCCCTCCCTCCCCCGGGGCGTGAGCGGGTCGCCCCATGGCCCGCCTTGCGGCGGGCCAAAGATCCTCCCTTGCACGGGCGGATCCTGGCGAGGGGGTATTTCTGGACGGGCGGGGCCCGCCTCTGGGCAGGCCACTTGGCCGGCAAGCCAGCCCGCCACCTGTCGGGCCCACTTGTCCCAAATAGCCGGTCACTTTTGCCAACAGAGCCATGTGGCTTAAGCAAACGGCTGGTGCATTATATACCTCCCCCTCTTTGGTGTTCACGTCCTCGGGGACAACGAGAGAACAGCCGACAGGTATTAAGATGCCCGACAGCTGCTGCCTCTACCAAGCCTAGGAGAATACCCACCGTTGGCCAGGTATTTCCCGAGACACCTGGACAATTTGCCAAATTGACCGCAGGCTCCCACGTGTTGTGCTCAGGAGAAGGCTCGCCCATAAAGAAAGAGGGGCTGGCAAAGCCAGCCCAAAAAGAATGGACAATGTCCAAAGCCGAAGAATGAGAAGCCGAGGAAGGACTCCTCTACTCTACCAATCACGACAACATACTAGGGAAGCTCAGTACCCGCGAGTGAGCAACATCAGGTCCGAGTAGCTCGAGGCAGGGAAGGAGGCACTCCGCCGAGACCCGGAGGCCGCGGCCAGAGCGCGTCCTGCGCGCGTGTGGACAGCGTGGGCAAGGGATCGCTGGAACGATACCGCCAAGCGCATGCGAAAGACCTGCTCAGGCCCATATCCGAGCCACTTCACCAGATACTCACGGGTCTTACTGGTCTCGGAGCTTATCCGCGTGAGACAAGATCTCTCCACCTCGAATACAAGATCATCCTCGATCAGTAGTGGAGGTTGGAGGTGAGGCGGTCGGACACGGCCATCCGAAAGGAAGGCCCTCAGCTGAGACACATGGGAGATATTATGGACCTTCCAATGCACCGGTGTCTTCAGCTCGTAGGACACCTTGCCTACAAGGCGTACTACTGCAAATGGTCCAATCCACTTGGGCAGCAACTTGCGCGTGCCCACAGCCCCCAAGGATAAGTGCTTCGTGCTCACACACTTGCAGACCGACATCGAAGGACACATCCTTCCCGTGTTTGTCAGCAAAGGCCCTCTGGTGACTGGGCAATTCCAAGAAATGCCGAGCTCGTCTCTGAGCCTACAAGAGGGTTCCAGTAAAAGCTACCGCGGCGGGAACTCGTTCCAGCCTCCCTGTAAGGCGGCGGGCGGAGGCCCGGGGCCTTAGGACGCGGAGCTGGACTGCAAGCGAGGATCAAGAGACTGGAAGCACGATGCACAAGGCGTCTTGGATTACTGGAGGGGCAAGAGTACAGAGTGCTCGAGAGGTGAGCAGGCAGGGTACAGATTGCTGGAGATAAGGGGCCAAGAGGGGCCTCACTAGGGCCTCTGTAAAGATCTAGAAGTTGCAGGAGGACGTTCCCATGCCCGGGGTCCCTCGGGAACCCTCTTGAGGAGCCCAGATTAAGGTTAGGGCTGACTAGGCTGGATTTAGGCTTAGGGCGCGGGGCGCCGGCTCGAGCTCGGGCTAGGGCGCGATTCATGACAGGACCCCCCCCTTAGGATGGCCGCTCCGAGGCCGTCGGCTTGGGTTTGGTGGGGTGTGCTGCGTGGAACTCGCGAACTGCCGCCGGGGCGTGCCCCAAGTGCGAAGCAGGCTCCCAGGTGTCGTCGTTGGCGCCGTAGCCCCGCCACCGGACGAGGTACTGCAGGCGCCCGCGGTGGAAGCGGGAGTTCAGGACGGCCGCGACCTCGTACTCGTCGTCGCCATCCACGCGGACCGGAGGCGGGGGAGCTTGGTGGCGGCCGAGGAAGGTGTTGCTGGCGTACGGCTCCAGGAGGCACACATGGAAGACGTTGTGGAGCCGCGCACGAGGTCCTAGGTCAAGCCGGTAAGCCCGCAGGCCAACCTTCTCCAGGATAGGGTAGGGGCCGAGCCGCTTGAAGTCTAGCTTGGAGTTAGGGCGGGAGCTCGTGATGTGGCGCCGGAGGAGCCACACCTTGTCGCCGGGGGCGTACTCGGGTGCCGGGAGATGGCGCTGGTCGTAGTAGCGCGACTGGAGTTGTTGCGCTTGCTGCAGAGCGGTCTTGAGGTGGGTCTGCGTCTCTGCCAATGCATGGAGGTAGTCGGCGGCGTGAGGTACTAGATCCGCCCGGGTGGGAGCAATGGTGGTCGCTGGGTGGTAGCCGTAGTTAGCGTAGAAGGGGGTCCGCTTGATGGATACGTGGAACGAGTTGTTGTAGGAGAACTCTGCAAGGGGAAGGAGTTGTGCCCAGTCGTCTTGCTGGTAGGAGCAGTAGGCTCGTAGGTATTGTTCCAGCACTTGATTGACTCGCTCGGTTTGACCGTCCGACTGTGGGTGGTGCGCAGTAGAGAGTGAACTGTGGATGCCGCACGCCTTGAGTAGGTGTCGCCAGAACTGGGAGGTGAAGAGGCGGTCGCGATCGCTCACGATGTCCGAAGGGAAGCCATGGAGCTTGAAGACATGGTGTAGGAAGAGCTGGGCGATGTGAGGAGCCGGATCCTTCTTGCAGCATGGGATGAAGTGCGCCATCTTGGTGAGTCGGTCCACCACCACCAGGATGGTGTCATAGCCGGAAGACAAGGGGAGATCCGTGATGAAGTCGCAGGAGATGGAAGCCCAAGGGCGTCGTGGAATGGGTAAGGGCTGGAGGAGTCCGTGAGGGGCATGCCGAGGGGTCTTGATCCTGTTGCAAGTGTCGCAGGTTTTCACGTACTCGTTGATGAAGTCTCTCATGCCTGGCCAGAAGTAGTGTCGACAGAGTTGCTCGTGGGTCTTCGATTGTCCATAGTGTCCCGCTTGTGGGGAGTCGTGGTGTTGTCGCAGCAGCTGCAGCTTGAGGGGGAGCGAGTTGGGGATGAAGAGCCGGTTGTTGTAGAGTAGGAGGCCGTTGTGGAGGGAGTAGGAAGCGAGGTCGTCCGGAGAAGGAGAGGCGGGGTGGAGCAGACGGTTGATGTAGAGCTGACATTGTGGATCTTGTTGCTGGGCTGTTTTGATTTGCTGATGCAATTGTGGATTGGAGAATGTGAAGGTGGCGCAGAGACGAAGAGGAACTGGACATGGTTGGACCGATGAGGATGCCGATTCATAGTCGGGGCGGCGAGAGAGGGCGTCCGCCTTCCCGTGGGAGCTGCCTCGGCGATATTCGATGATGAAGTCGAAACCTGCCAGGTACTCCGCCCATCGAGCTTGTCGGCGCGAGAGTTGTTTGAGATTGTTGAAGTACACAAGGTTTTTGTGGTCGCTGAACACCCGGATGGTCGCGGAGGCGCCTTCTAGATACGCGCGCCAGTGCTTGAAAGCTTGGACAATGGCAAGAAGCTCTTTATCATGGATGGTATAGTTGATTTCCGCAGGATTGAGTTTCCGACTGTAGTAGGCCACTGGATGCAGAACCTTTTTGTCGTCCCGTTGCGACAGGATGCAGCCGATTGCGAAGTCTGACGCGTCGGTTTCCACGATGCTCTCTCGTGCAGGGTCGAAATGGGAGAGGACAGGCGCTGAAGCGAAAGTCTTCTTGAGGAAATCAAATGCGGTTTGAGCGGCTGGAGTCCACTGGAACTTGGTACCACGTTGCGTGAGCACGGTGAGCGGAATGGTGACTTGGGCGTAGTTCTTGACGAAGCGTCGGTAGAAGTTGGCGAAACCGAGAAATTGTTGCACGTGTCGAAGGGTCTGCGGGGTTGGCCATGCCAGGACTGCTTCCACCTTACTTGGGGCCATGTGAACGCCTTGGGAGGTGATGGTGTAGCCCAAAAACTCGATTTTCTCCACGTGGAACTCGCACTTCTCCGCCTTAGCGTACAATCCCGCGTTTCGAAGCTTGCCGAGTATTTGACGCACATGATGGGTATGCTCGTCCATTGTTTTAGAGAAGATGAGGATGTCGTCCAGGTACACCACGCAGAAGTCGTCAAGGTAGTCTCGTAGGGTCTCATTCATGAACCGCTGGAACGTCGCAGGTGCATTTGTGAGACCAAAGGGCATCACAAGGTACTCGTAGTGGCCATAGCGGGTCCTGAAGGCCGTCTTCCATTCCTCACCCGAAGCGATCCGGACCAACTGGTAAGCGTTCCTCAAGTCCACTTTTGTGAAGATCTTTGCATCTCGTACCCGGTCCAACAGCTCCGAGATCAGAGGGAGAGGATGCCGGTCTTTGATGGTGATGGCATTGAGTGCGCGGTAGTCCACGCAAGGCCGTAAGGTGCCGTCCTTCTTTTTCACAAACAGGATTGGAGCCCCAGCCGGAGAATGGGATGGACGGATCCAACCCTTGGCGAGACTCTCCTCGAGGTACGCCTTCAGAGTCTTGAGTTCCACCTCCGAGAGGGAGTAGATGGGCCCCCAAGGTGGTTGTCGGTCGGGGACCAATGGAATGGAGTGGTCGTAGGCACGGTGAGGGGGAAGGCTGTCAGCCTTTCGCTTGGAGAAGACGTCGAGGAAGTCATGGTACTCCTTGGGGATGGGCGCTGACGAGTCCACTTTGACGCCGTGTGGTGCAGGAATCTTTTCGCATTGTGTCGTTGACGCGATCATGCCGTGAGGGGGTCGCCGTTGCGGGCGAGCACGTCGAGAGTTGTGTCTTCCTGTCGCGGTTGAGGGCAAGTTCTGTTTGAGGCAAAACTGTTGGCAGTACTCTGAGCAGAAGGACAGGTGGTGCCGCCGCCAGTCGATGCCGACGTTGTGTTGACGTAGCCAGTCGATGCCAAGTACAACAGGTTGATGTCCAAGGGTCGTGACGTTGAGACAAATCTGCTCCGTGTGGGCGTAGTCCGGAATTGTCATGCACAGTGGGATGGTCTCTTGGGTGATGTCGCCAGAAGCAATGGGCCGTCCGTCGATGACTTCCAAGGGCAAGCTGATCCCCTTGGTTAGAAGGGGAACGTGATGCCGGCGTGCAAAGTCGCGGTCGATGAAAGAGTGCGTGGCCCCACTGTCGATGAGAGCGAATGCTTGGATCCTCGTTCCTCCATGTTGGTGCAGGTTGACGTCGATGACGAGCTGTCGCGAGCGAACGTGCGAAGAGGTGCGGGTAGCGCCCAGGTAGGCCCTCCCTGTCAGTCCTGGGCGCCATCGTTTCCCGTTTGGAGCTCTTCCACGGGGGTTGTTGCAGACAGTCGTCCTCGGTTGCTCTTGCGGGGACAGTTGATGGCCACGTGATTTGCTTCTCCGCAGTAGAGGCACAAGCGCATACTGCGACGACGTTCCTTCTCCTCCGCAGTTAGCGGCTGGAAACGAGGCCTGACTCCATCAATGTCCATCGGCGAAGGACGCGTTGCCGGTGGTGTCTCTTGGGTCGCTCGCGGCGGGGGCGGACGCGAACCTGAAGGTGGTTGCCGTTCCAGTCGGCGCTCTTGCAGACGGTTGTCCAGGCGAATCGCAAGCTCCATCAACTCAGCGAGGGAGGTAGGTTTGTCGGCCTTGCACAACTCATCTTTGATCATGTCCTTGAGGCCGTTGTAGAAGTGAAACCGGAGGGCCGAGTCGTTCCAGTCGAGTGAGGTGCAGATTCGCATGAAGTCCGACGCGTAGGTCGCCGCTGACGTGGTCTGACGCAAGGTGCCCAGTTGTCGTTCCGCAGATGACGCCTCATCCGGGTCCCCAAAAACCCTTCGAAGTTCTCCAAGGAAGAGTTGAAGATCCAGCAGTACGGGACTGGGAGGGTGCTGATCCAGCAGCGGCTGCACCCATCGGAACGCGGAGCCTCGAAGGTAGGAAGCCGCGTAGATGCATTTGGCGTATTCGGTGGTGAGCACAGATGGCTGAGCTGCCACCGGCATCCTGACTTGTGTCACGAAGTCACGAAGGGCTGACTTTTTGCCCTCAAACGGCGCCGGGTCGTTGATGCGCAGGTCTCGAGTGAGGAGAGGCGCCGCAGGCGGGACAGGTGGAGCGTCGGGGCTGGGTATTGCAGTGAGCCGCTCAAGCAGGTGCGTGATCGTTGCCAGCTTCGTGGTGGTCTCAGTGCGGAAGCCTTGTAGGTCCACCACGTTTTCGGCAAGGACTTGCAGCTTGCTCAGGTCGTCAGTGGTCAAGGTGACCTCTCGCGGGGCTGCCATGACTTGCAAGGCACGGCGCTCGCTCGCAGGTTGGATCTCCAGCAATATGTAAGGCGGCGGGCGGAGGCCCGGGGCCTTAGGACGCGGAGCTGGACTGCGAGCGAGGATCAAGAGACTGGAAGCACGATGCACAAGGCGTCTTGGATTACTGGAGGGGCAAGAGTACAGAGTGCTCGAGAGGTGAGCAGGCAGGATACAGATTGCTGGAGATGGGGGCCCAAGAGGGGCCCCCCTCCTTATATAGCCTAGCCTCACTAGGGCCTCTGTAAAGATCTAGAAGTTGCAGGAGGACGTTCCCATGCCCGGGGTCCCTCGGGAACCCTCTAGAGGAGCCCAGATTAGGGTTAGGGCTGACTAGGCTGGATTTAGGCTTAGGGCGCGGGGCGCCGGCTCGAGCTCGGGCTAGGGCGCGATTCATGACACTCCCCACCCGAAGTGGAGCTTGGGGATGCTGACCATAGTTGAAGAAGATGGAGTCTCCTTTGTGGACGCATGATAGGCATTGTTCGCAGCATATTCAGCTGAAGCCAAATACTCAATCCAGTCTCTGGTTGGAACTGACAAAGTGCCTCAGCATGTCATCGAGTACCCGGTTCGTTCTCTCAGTTCGGCCATCCGTTTGTGGATGAAAAGCTGTGGACATTGACTGCTTCGTGCCAATAAGCTTGCAAACTACCTTCCAGAAGCGGCCTGTAAAGCGAGGATCGCAGTCCAAGACCAGCATCTCAGGTGCCCCATGCAGTTCCACACCTTATCCATAAAGATGGCAGCGAAATTCTTGCTGAGGCCCGCATAGTAGTGGGAGCAAAGCGCACCATTTTTCTCAGGCGATCCACAAAGACCGCGAAAGCATCATAGCTGTGTCGCGTCTTAGGACAATGTGTGATGAAATCCACACTTACATCAAACCAATTCCGCTCCAGAATCTGCAAGGGCTGAATAATTTCGGCAGGCTTGCCAGAGATTGCCTTCGCATGTGGCACAGCTTATCACAAAAGCGCGCACCTGGGCTGAAAAGCCCTTCAACCAAAAGAGGCGTCGCACAGCCAGTTTGGTTTTGCTCACTCCCAGATGACCACTGTAAGGCGTATGATGCAGCTCCTGCATTATGTCAGTGTGCAAGGCATTGCAGTCCGGGACCACATTAGCGTCGCCTTGCCACCAGAAGCCTTTGTCATCAGTGGGGGTGCTTACGTTGGCGGCCGCAGCAAACCATGGGTATTTGCCATGCCCTTCACGGATACGGACGTAGAGCTCACAGAGGTCAGCCGCGGGTTGCCGAGAAGCTCGACGAGTCGGATGCAGTCCTGCAGCCTGCACCCCAGAAGCATTCCAGGTAGCCTACTCATCAGCGCCGCGAATGTTGCGACTCTCAGAGTCCGCAACATTGAGCCGTCCAGGGCGATAAACCCACTGGAAACTATATGGTGCCATACACTCAGCCTATCGAGCTTGTAGCATATTTCAATGCTGCTTGGTGTGAAAGTAAGTTGGCACGGGTGCGGTGCCAACTGTGAATTCAACACCTTCCACGTAACAACGCCAGATGCGTAAGGCGTGCACCACAGCCAGCAATTCCTGCTCGCCCGCAGTGTAATTTCGCTCTGCAAGGATCAGCAGGCGACTCTCAAACGCTATCGGGTGACCCTCTTGCAAGAGCACGGCCCCAATGTTGGTCAGAGAGGCATCACAGATGAGCTCATATGACACGCCTTCCCGGGAAAGGCCAGAAGAGGCGGAGATGTCAGCGCCTGCTGTATGCCCTCAGATGGCCTTTGGCATTCGTACGACTACTCCCAGGATACGTCCTTACGAGTCAGCTTCGTAAGAGGAAATGTCAAGTTCCCATTACCTTGTAGGAACTGACGAAAGTCATTCGCGCAGCCTACAACAAGCGCAAGTGAGGTTCATTCCGTGACACAAGCCAATCCCGTACGACCGAAGTCTTCTTGGGGTCAACACGTATGCCGTCTCTGCCCACGACATGCCCAAGGTATGTCAGCTCTGGCTATTGAAAGGCGCACTTGGACCTCTTGGCCTACGATTGATTCCCACGCAGCAACTGCAGCTCTCGGTGCAGGTGCCTGACGTGATCCTTCGACGTTCTGCCGAACATCAGTATGTCGTCCAAGTAGACCAGCACAAACACATAGAGCAGGGGGCCAGAGGCCCTCGTCATCACAGCCTGGAACGTAGCCTGTGCATTGGTCAGACCAAAGCTCAGCACCTTGAGCAGAAAGCGTCCAAGCAGCGTACGGAACTCCGACTTTGGAACATCCGCAGGCTTGATCCGAATCTGATGATACCCACTTGCCAGGTCCAGGGAGCTAGCTACAGTAGCCCTTGCAAGCCGAGGCAATGGGTAATTGTTCTTGATAGTGAGCTTGTTCAAAGCCCGATAGTCAATGCACATCCGTAGAGTGCCATCTTTCTTTGTGACACAAATAGATTGAATGCTCCGTACGGGGACTGGAGATGGCTCAGTGTAGCCCTTGCCCAGCAAATCCTCACCTTGGGATTGCATTCTTCGGAATCCGAGAGGGCTCAGCCGGTACTTGGGAAACTAAGGCGGGCTGGCGCCCGACTCCAATGGAATGGTATGAGCCACACTCGATGAGGAGGTAGTCCGTCCGCAAGAGAGTCAGGAAACACATGTACAAACTCTTCCAGCAGCTTATCAAGGAGCCCACCATGTAAATTCGAAGCACTTACATACAAATCAGGCTCAGACTCGTCATTCAACGCCACCATCACAAGATGTGCCGTCAGCACATTGTTATTGTGAATCAATCGCTTCATCTGCATGGCGGACAGCAGAATAGAAGCCCCTGGCGCTAGCGGCGGTGCACAGGTAAGCTTGTTGCCAAGGACAAGGCGCCGCGCGCCACGTTGTACAGTGCAAGTCGGGCGTTCAAAAGAAAGGCATGCCGACGTGGCACAAAGCCGATCATCACCCAATATCGCATCAAATGAAGCAGCCAACATAACAAGCCGACAGGGCACCTCTGCTTTGATTGCTGTTCGCAAATGGGAACCTTGCATAAATCCAGCACGCCCTCGTGAGTTACAAATTGGGCGTGCCAAGCCCGCCTTGCCGGCCAAGTTCAGCGGACCGTCCTTCTGAGTCGTCCTCAACGCCTGGTCAGCGGAGATACTGGCGTGGATTATACAATGCGGCATCCGCGTTCAACACCGTTTTGGGCTTGCGGCCACCTACATCTCCGGCGATCCCGCCCAATGGTCGGAAAGCGTGAAGAAGTCATCCACCCCCGCAGTGTGGGGGTGGATGACTTCATCATTGGGATTTCTTCGTAGGACCGTTTACGAGTATGAACGGCTATGTACGGCGAGGTGAGCGCCGAGCTCAACGCGCGGGATGAACTGGATGTCATCTGCATGCGTAATAACAACTTTAAAGACTACGTCCGGCATTTCCACATGCTGCTCAGCAAGCTACACACCAAGGCTATGGACAGCGCCGATCAATGCCAACGGTTCAAGGCAGGGGCTACCGGAGCACGTCGCTCTCCTCGCCCAATTGGATGCATTCACCTTCCAGCCGGTGGACACTTTGAATCGCCTGATCGAGCAGGGCGCGTTACCCCCCCGATGTACCCGCGAAAGTGTAACCTTCCCTCCGTTTGAGAGTGCCACCAGTGCCGGTAACCTTACATGATCGTATCGTATCAACCATTCGGGAGTCTCAAAAGGTACCGGTAGCTTTGCTCCACTGTACGTAGCTAAGTACCGTTCGAGGTCCCGGGCTCCGTACCACGTGCGCACGCCTCGGGCCTACGCCCTGTGGGCTGGCCGGGTGGGCCAGCTCTCCCTCAGGCCCACGCCGGTCAAATGGTCAAATGGTCAAATAGCATTCGCACATCATGCAGTTGAGGACTCCACACAGGACTTAAGGAAAGGCACTCACTATTGCTTTTGCCTTTACAGTGCCCCTTGGGGCCGGGTGGAGCGGATTGGCTTGATGAGGGGTGCTTGAGAGCTTGGGTGCAATCACGGATGCGATGGCTCTTTTGGCCACACCGTAGCAAGCACGGTCCTCCTCGGGGACGAAGGCCGCGGGCTTGGTTGGGCGCCGTGGCCCCACATGGGCCTTGGCACTGGTGCTTGGCATACTAGTGGGGCGACGCTTCGGAGATGAAGGCGCAGCCGGGTCGACGACTTCTGCCAGGGGACGCTTGCGGGGATTCATGGCGAAAGTGATGCGCCCCTGTCAATTAAGCGGTCCAAAGCGTCCACTGGCTGGAAGGTTACTGTGACATCTCTGCTCTTAATCACACAGTTAGAGTCAGAATGTCCTGGTTTGGATTCGAGTATGGGGTGTTTTGGAGACAACCCTCATACAGGAGAACGCCAACGCACATACGCGCACAGAGCGCAGCGGAAGTCTTACCCTGAGGCACCGCCCTAGAGCGGTGACTCTACCAATAGACTTACAGAGAGCCGGCAGGGCCCGCAGCGATGAGCTGCGGCGACGGGCTGGCAGCAGCCGGCAGCAGCAGAGCTGTGGCGGCGGCGGCAGCAGCAGGCAGCAGCGGGGCTGGCTAGGCAGCCGCAGGGCCGTGTCTCTCTCCGGCGTTGGTCCCCTCTGGAGTCTGACCAAGGCCCACTACTTATAGCGGTTCTCCTGCCAGCCCTCCCCTGAGGGTGTGACGAGGGTCGCCCCCAAGGCCCTCCCTTGGAGGGGCGGGCCTGACAAGGGGACACGACAAATACAACAGGCTGGCATACAGGGCCAGTGGCCTTTAGCACGAGTCCAAGGGACTAGCGCCAAGAGGCCGGCGCGCGAGTCCAAGGGACTGGCGCGCTGGACAGTGACTAGCGCCAAGGAGGTGGCGCGCCAGGCCAATAGCCTGGCTCACGGGGTCAAGGGACTGAGGCCATGCAGCCATGAGGACTGGAGAGCTGGTCAATCCGGTCGGCCCGCGGGGCGCCGGCCTGAGGGAGAGCTGACCCACCCGGCCGGCCTGCAGGGCGTGAGCCCGAGGCGTGCCGACAGGGTACGGAGCCCGGGACCGTACTTAGCTACACGGAGTGCAGCCAAGCTACCCGCACCGTTTGGGACTCCAAACGGTAGATACGTTACGCTCATGTAAGGTTATCGCGCGCCGTTGATACCTTTAAACGGCGGAAAGGTTACATACCTCCCCACTTAGATGTTCACGTCCTCGAGAACAAGAAGGGAGTACGACAGATACCCAGGGTGTTAAGCCCTGCCTTCCCGGCGGGAAGGTTTTGGACGACGGAGAGAAGGAAATGCGTGTATATTAAGAGATGGGGAGGCCATGTGTGGCCAATTACAAAGGCAAGCACATTGGACAAATGTACGTCACCTGCTGCTAAGCTGACCCGCTCAGTAACCACGAGTCAGCACATAGAGGTCGCTAGCTGACGCTCGAATACCGGACGGCAATTGACTAGCTCTTGTGCCAGCAGCTAAGGCTCGACCAGCTTTCTGATGCAGAGCATACGCCTGAGCTCGTTGCAGACAGGTTGACACTCGACGTCGCAGAAATGACAGATAGGCTGCCGGCATACCCATCTGGGCTGGGAGCATATCCTCGCGTCGTGCATATCCCAGACTCGCTATGTTCTCGAGTAGGGTATGGAAGCGAGGACCCAAGCAGCCGAAAGTGTCGATTGCGGCCGGGAGGAGGTGGTCACTGCGGGGGTAGTCTGAGTAGTGTCGGAGCTTTTTCCGCTCAGCACCTCCCACTGCGTGGCCAGCAATGTGTGTGGAAGAGAAGAGGCTTGGCCTCCTGTCAAATACTTCTGGACGCGGGAAGGGCAATTGGCAAGATTGGCCGCTGGTTCCCAGGTATTGTGCTCAGGCCCAAAGCCGAGCCACTTGATGAGGTACTCACGGGACTTACGACGCCCACGGAGAGTGTCCCGGTGTGACAAGATCTCCTCCACTTGAAACTCCTCCGCGCCATCAACGACGAGGGGAGGTGGGGGCGGTTGGACACGGCCATCCGTATGGTATGTGTAACGAATGCTGTGGATCGCCAAGCCTGGGCTGCCGGCGGCGCAAGGAAAAGCGGGGAGGCATTGGGATGGGGCCGCAACGGTAAAATTGAGCAACGGTTACTGCAGGGGCAAGGGTCCAGGGGTCCGAGGTTGGGTGAAGAACTCACCCCCTCTCCCATCTCGGGTGCCCCCTTCATAGCCCGACGGACTGCGAGCCCGGCCATACGGGCCCAGGTGGGATATTCGGCACCCAGTCTCTCGTTGATGACCCGTCCACGACCTGTCGACGGCTATCAACGGCTACCACCGACAATCTACCCGTCACTCGCAGCTGACGGTCACTACCCCCAGGCTATCGTCAGCCGTCTATCATCCCCGTCAATACTAACGGCTAACAATGCCGTCAAGGCAGTCTACAGCGCGGCCACCTCCCGTCGCCGTTCCAGCGCCAGCACCATGCTGTCTCGCGTGTCACGACTCCGGGTTGCGCCGCTCTCAGCTCTATATCAAAGACCACGCTGCCCAGCCTGGTGAAATTGTCCGTCTCCAGGCATCTGTCAAGCCTTTCCTGCGGCACTCACAGTCAATTGATTTATCAGCCGGATGAGGTATCTAATCTCCAGGCATCTGTCAATACATTACAGCTGCATTGACATTCCAGCCATGTAAATTCGTTACAGTATGGCTCGAGTTGAGACACATGGAAAACGTTGTGAATTTTCCAATGTACCAGTGTATCAATCTCATATGCGACCTTGCCGACAAGGCGCATGACACGGAAAGGTCCAACCCACTTTGGTAGCAACTTAGGCGTACCAACAGCCCGCAAGACTAAGTGCTTAGTGCTCAAGAGCACTTGGGCACCGACGTCGAAGGACACATGCCTGCGACGGCGATCAGCATACTGCTTTTGCCGGTTCTGAGCAATTATCAAGAATTGCTTTGCCCTCCGCTGAGCTTCCAGGAGAGTACCGGTAAAGCTTACAGCGGCCGGAACGCGCTCCGGCCTCCCCACCTGCAAAGGTGATCGGGGATGCTGACAATAATTCAGGAAGAAGGGTGTGTCTTTGGTAGAGTCATGAAAGGCATTGTTCACAGCATATTCCGCTGGAGCAAGATACACATCCCAGTCAGTTTGACTGGGGTTTACGAAGTGCCTGAGCATGTCTTCCAAAACCCGATTCATCTTTCTGACCGTCCGTCTGGGGATGGAAAGCCGTGGACATGGATTGCTTCGTGCCGAGAAGCCTGCACACTTCTTTCCAGAAGTGACCCGTGAAGCGAGGATCGCGGTCAGACACGATGCGCTCGGGTACTCCGTGCAGTTTCCATACGCGGTCCACAAATATGCCAGCGAATTCCTTAGCGGAAACCCTTGTGGTCGTAGGTACAAAGTGCACCATTTTACTCAAACGATCCACAAACACGACAATGGCGTCATAGCCGTTGCGCGTCTTGGGCAACTGGGTGATGAAATCCACACTGACATCCAGTTTCGCGGTGGAATAGCCAAAGGTTGGAGCAACCCGGCAGGCTTGTGAGAGCGTGCCTTACTACGCTGGCAGGTGGCACAAGTCTTCACAAAAGACTTTACGTGACTTGACAAGCGCGGCCACCAAAAGAGAAGCTGGATAGCTTTCTTTGTCTTTCCCATACCCAAATGACCACTGTACGGAGGCTCATGCATCACTTGCATGATACTAGTGCGCAAGGCATTGCAATTGGGCACCACAATGGCGTCACCTCGCCACCAGAAGCCTTGGTCATGTACTACTGTGCGTGGTTTGGTTGCAGATGCAAACCAAGGGTCTGTGCCATACCCATCACGAATACGCACATACAGCTCAGAGAGGTTGGTGGTGCTCTGCGCTGCGGCCCCACGGGTAGGCCGCACGTCTGCAGTCTGAACCCTTGTGGCACACAAGACAGGCGCCACAGCAGCCCCTACAATGTTGCGGCTCACCGGATCCGCCACATTGATACGTCCAGGGCGGTACAACCACTGGGATCGAAATTGTGCCATGCTCTCAGCCCACCGAGCTTGACGCCTGCTCAATTGCTGCTGTGTGTGAAAGTAGGTCAACGGGCAATGATCCGTTACGACCGTAAATTCGACACCCTCGAGATAGCATCGCCACACACGGAGGGCGTGCACAACAGCAAGGAGCTCCTGCTCACCCGTAGTATAATTTCGCTCTGCAGGACTGAGCAGGCGACTTTCGAATGCTACGGGATGACCCTCCTGCAGGAGAACGGCACCAATGCCGATCAAAGAGGCGTCACATACGACTTCATACGGCACGCCTTCTCGAGGCAAAGCCAAAACGTGTGGTGATACCAGGACCCGTTTTATATCCTCAAACGCCTTCTGGCATTCGGACGTCCACCCCCATGGTACGTCCTTACGAGTGAGCTTCGTAAGAGGAGATGCCATGCTTCCATATCCTTGAAGGAATTTTCGGAAATAGTTTGCGAATCCCAAAAAGGAACGCAACTGCGGCACAGTCCGCGGCACAGGCCAGTCCTTTACTACTACTGTCTTTTTGGGGTCGACGCGCACCCCGTCTTTGCCCACCACATGCCCTAAGTACGTTAACTCGGGCTGGTTGAATACACACTTGAAGGTCTTGGCATACAGATGGTTTTCACGTAGCAACTGCAGAACTTTTCGCAGGTGGCGTACGTGATCCTCAGGCGTTTTACTGAACACCAGTATGTCATCCAGATAGACCAGCACGAAGTCATACAAAAGGGGGCCAAAGACTTTCGTCATCACTGCCTGAAACGTGGCAGGTGCGTGGGTCAGACCAAAACTCAGCACCTTGAACTGGAAGTGTCCGACAGGCGAACGAAACGCTGATTTCGAACGTCCTCAGGAGTGATACGATGATGATACCCACTTTGCAAGTCGAGGGAGCTGAACACTTTAGCTTCCGCGAGACGATCGAAGAGATCATCGATACGAGGCAACGAGTATCGGTTCTTGACAGTGAGCTTGTTGAGGGCTCGGTAATCGATGCACATCCGGAGACTACCGTCCTTCTTCTTAACGAAGAGGATAGGCGCACCATACGGGGACTGAGAAGGCTCAATGTGGCCCTTACGGAGCAATTCCGTCACTTGGGATTGCATCTCTCGAAATTCGAGAGGACTCAGTCGATACATGGGACGGTACGGCGGCACAGCGCCAGGCTCCAATGGAATTGTATGAGCCACGCCTCGATGGGGAGGCAATCCGTCTGGAAGTGCATCCGGGAACACATGCGAATACTCTGCCAACAACTTGTCAAGAGCCGGACTACGTGAGGCCACGATGCTCACTGCAGAGTCAGGGGGAGACTCAGCATTCACAACACCCAAATATGCAGCCGAAGCTGGTTGTTTGCGAAGAAGCTTCTTCATCCGCACAGCTGAAAGCCGCAGAGAAAAGTCTCGCATGGGTGGTGGTACACACGAATTGTAGACGTTGTGCAATTTAAAACGACGAGGACCACAGCGGCCCACACAAGTGCGCTGTTTACAATCAAGCACGGATGTTGTGGCACAGAGCCAATCGTCACCAAAGATCACATCAAAGATAGACGAAAAGTCGATGACTTGACAAGACACAACCCTCTTGTAACTTTGGATGCGAAGGGGCACTTTGCAAAGGCCCAAGACTTTTACGTTGTGACCATTGGCCATTGTAGCTTGCAATACATCAATGGGTTGCACAGGCAAGCCATTGTTACACATAAAAGTCTTACTAGCACAGGATACCGAAGCACCTGTGTCTATAAGGATTTGGGCTGGTTGACCAGCCGCTAGGCCGGTGAACAGCATACTTGGCGTCGAAGCACAAAGTGCAACGTCACCTGCCGAAGCAAGACTGAATTTGCGAACTACATAGATGAGAA
>WELB01000235.1:114249-147854 GCA_009602725.1 Spirogloea muscicola
GGCTCTTCATCCCCAACTCGCTCCCCCTCAAGCTGCAGCTGCTGCGACAACACCACGACTCCCCACAAGCGGGACACTATGGACAATCGAAGACCCACGAGCAACTCTGTCGACACTACTTCTGGCCAGGCATGAGAGACTTCATCAACGAGTACGTGAAAACCTGCGACACTTGCAACAGGATCAAGACCCCTCGGCATGCCCCTTACGGACTCCTCCAGCCCTTACCCATTCCACGACGCCCTTGGGCTTCCATCTCCTGCGACTTCATCACGGATCTCCCCTTGTCTTCCGGCTATGACACCATCCTGGTGGTGGTGGACCGACTCACCAAGATGGCGCACTTCATCCCATGCTGCAAGAAGGATCCGGCTCCTCACATCGCCCAGCTCTTCCTACACCATGTCTTCAAGCTCCATGGCTTCCCTTCGGACATCGTGAGCGATCGCGACCGCCTCTTCACCTCCCAGTTCTGGCGACACCTACTCAAGGCGTGCGGCATCCACAGTTCACTCTCTACTGCGCACCACCCACAGTCGGACGGTCAAACCGAGCGAGTCAATCAAGTGCTGGAACAATACCTACGAGCCTACTGCTCCTACCAGCAAGACGACTGGGCACAACTCCTTCCCCTTGCAGAGTTCTCCTACAACAACTCGTTCCACGTATCCATCAAGCGGACCCCCTTCTACGCTAACTACGGCTACCACCCAGCGACCACCATTGCTCCCACCCGGGCGGATCTAGTACCTCACGCCGCCGACTACCTCCATGCATTGGCAGAGACGCAGACCCACCTCAAGACCGCTCTGCAGCAAGCGCAACAACTCCAGTCGCGCTACTACGACCAGCGCCATCTCCCGGCACCCGAGTACGCCCCCGGCGACAAGGTGTGGCTCCTCCGGCGCCACATCACGAGCTCCCGCCCTAACTCCAAGCTAGACTTCAAGCGGCTCGGCCCCTACCCTATCCTGGAGAAGGTTGGCCTGCGGGCTTACCGGCTTGACCTAGGACCTCGTGCGCGGCTCCACAACGTCTTCCATGTGTGCCTCCTGGAGGCGTACGCCAGCAACACCTTCCCCGGCCGCCACCAAGCTCCCCCGCCTCCGGTCCGCGTGGATGGCGACGACGAGTACGAGGTCGCGGCCGTCCTGAACTCCCGCTTCCACCGCGGGCGCCTGCAGTACCTCGTCCGGTGGCGGGGCTACGGCGCCAACGACGACACCTGGGAGCCTGCTTCGCACTTGGGGCACGCCCAGGCGGCAGTTCGCGAGTTCCACGCAGCACACCCCACCAAACCCAAGCCGACGGCCTCGGAGCGGCCATCCTAAGGGGGGGGGTCCTGTCATGAATCGCGCCCTAGCCCGAGCTCGAGCCGGCGCCCCGCGCCCTAAGCCTAAATCCAGCCTAGTCAGCCCTAACCCTAATCTGGGCTCCTCTAGAGGGTTCCCGAGGGAACCCGGGCATGGGAACGTCCTCCTGCAACTTCTAGATCTTTACAGAGGCCCTAGTGAGGCTAGGCTATATAAGGAGGGGGGCCCCTCTTGGGCCCCCATCTCCAGCAATCTGTATCCTGCCTGCTCACCTCTCGAGCACTCTGTACTCTTGCCCCTCCAGTAATCCAAGACGCCTTGTGCATCGTGCTTCCAGTCTCTTGATCCTCGCTTGCAGTCCAGCTCCGCGTCCTAAGGCCCCGGGCCTCCGCCCGCCGCCTTACACAAGGAGGGCCACGTGCTCGGGTAGCCCTGCCTTAAAACGCTGGCACTGGTCAGCGTTGTCCATGGGCTTGGTGTCGAGCTTCGACAACAGCACGTGGAAGCGCCGCACATAGTCTTCGAAGTCGTTGTTCCTCATGCGAATTACATCAAGTTCGTTTCTCGCATTGAGTTCGGCGTGCACCTCGCCGTACATACTTGATAACGATCTTAAGAAGAAATCCCACTGATTGTACACAACGGGGGTGGAGGATTTCTTGACGCTTTCCCACCACTGGGCGGGATCGCCTGAGAGATACGTGGCTGCAAGCCCGACACGGTATTGTGTGCCGGTACCACATTGTACGAACTACGCAAGAATCTCGGCAAGCCAAGCGTTGAGGCCGCCGCGGAAGGACTGTCCACTGAACTTGGCCGGTGAGGCGGGCTTGGCACGCCCCACCTGCGACTTACGGAGTCTAACCTTGAGTTTTCGGACACGCTTTTCGCCCTTGGTTACTCGGGCGACAAGCGCTTGTACTTCTTCCAACAGCGCTCCCGAGAAGGAAGCTACTGCTGAGTCCCCACACACCGGGACCGCAGCCTTGTGGAGCTCCTGAAGGCGCGCACTGCGCCAGGCGTCGTCGGAGGTTAAAACGTCCGGAGCCGTCGCCTGGAGCTCCCCTAGATCGTCGGCAAGATCCTCGACCTCAAGAGGTGGAACAACCGGTGGAGGAGGACTAGGGCATGTACTGGAGTCCGGCGCAAGGATCTCTGCAAGCCAAGCGTCGAGGCCGCTGCGGAAGAATTGCCCACTGAATGTGGCTGGTGAGGCGGGCTTGGCACGCCCCACCTGCGACTCACGGAGTCTGGCCTTCAGTTTGCTGACACGCTTCTCGCCCTTGGTTACCCGGGCGACAAGCGCTTGCACCTCCTCCAGCAGCGCTCCCGTGAAGGTAGCCACTGCAGGGTCCCCACAGACCGGGACCGCAGCCTCGTGGAGCTCCTGAAGGCGCGCTTTGCGCCGGGCGTCGTTGGAGGTCAGGACGTCCGCAGCCGTCGCCTGGAGCTCCCCTAGATCGTCGACAAGGTCCTCGACCTTAAGAGGTGGAACAGCCGGTGGAGAGGACTTGGGCATGTACTGGAGTCCGGCGACTCCATGCCACACACTGACGGATCAAGTCAGATGCGGCAGACATGTCGAGGAACCGTACTAGCAAGAAGTACTCAGAAGGACTGGTGTCCCAGACCCACAAGCAATCAAGTCAGCACATGCGTCATACCTACAAACCACAAAGCTATACGAGCAGCAAGAGGGAGGGACCAGGACTGGACGAACCAACCAAGTCCTGGCATACGGTCAGACTTTGCCGCCCCCCAGCGACCGGGTTCACTTCCGTGCCGTACTGGCCGGCAATCCGCCGGACACAAGTGGTTTACGCTGGTAAGTGCTGACCTCTCACGCTAGTTTGCTGCCGGGACGAAGAGCCGCTTGGCATCTTGAGGGGCCCGTACGTGGATGTCGAAGGCGAGAGGGTGGCACACGTGCCGCTTTGCCGATGACAGCTCCACGTCTTATCAAGAAAATTTTCTCTCGAATGTGAAACATTAGTCCAGAATACAGAGGGATCATGCACTGGCAGCAGTAAAACACAACCTTTTACTTGACTGGCTAGATGCAAGAACACCTCTGATACCAATGACATCTCTGCATCTAATCACACACTTAGAGTTAGGGTGTCCTGGTTGGAATTCGAACAAAGGGTGTTTGGGAGACAACCCTCATACAAGAGAACGCCAACGCACATACGCGCACAGAGCGCAACAGAATTCTACCCTGAGGAACCGCCCTAGGGCGGTGACTCTACCAACAGACTTACGGAGAGCCGGCAGGCCCGCAGCGATGAGCTGCGGCGACGTGCTGGCAGCAGGCGGCAGCAGCAGAGCTGTGGCGGCGGCGGCAGCAGCAGGCAGCAGTGGGGCTGGCTAGGCAGCAGCAGGGCTGTGTCTCTCTCGGGCTTTGGTCGGACTCAGGGGTCCGGCCGAGGCCCACTTCTTACAGCATTTCTCCTGCCACCCCTCCCCTGAGGGTGTGACGAGGATTGTCCCCAGGGCCTTCCCCAGGAGGGGCGGGCCGGACAAAAGGGGACGCGAAGCGTCGCACAAAAGGGGATGCGAAGCGGCGCCTCCTGGCGGTGCACGTGGGTGCACGTGCGGCACGAAGCTGGGGGCCTCGGACCGTTGCTACTCATACAGTGGAGCAAAGTTTCTCGTACCGTTTGGAACTTCCAAACGGTAAATACGATACGATTATGTAAGGTTACAAGCACCGTTAGTACTCTCAAGCGGAGGAAACGTTACATGGTGGGCCAGCTCGCCTGGACTCATGGCCTCATGACCTCGGTCCCTTGGCCCCGTGAGCCAGGCTCTTGGCCTGGTGCGCCACTCTCTTGGCGCCAGTCCCTTGGCGCTGTGTGCCAGTGTCTCCGGATTTGTCGTATGCCCTTGTCAGGCCCGCCCCACCGGAGGAGGACCTTGGGGGCGACCCTGGTCACAGCCTCAGGGCAGGTTGGCAGAAGGAACGCTTATCAGTAGTAGGCCGAGGCCAGACTTCCCAGTCGGACCTGTGACGCTGAGAGAGGCACAGCCCCGCTGCTGCCTGCTGGTGCAGCCGCCGCCACAGCTCTGCTGCTGCCGTCTGCTGCACAGCCCGTCGCCGCAGCTCATTGCTGCGGGCCTTGCCGGCTATCTGTAAGTACCATGGCGCCCCTTGCGGGGCAGCTGGTGACCCTTGGGCGAGTCGCCGCCTTCCGGCGAAGCCACAGGATAAGGCTTCCGCTGCGCTATGTTCGTGTATGTGTGCGCTGTGTGCGCTGGCGTTCCACTCTGTAAGGGGAATGTCTCCCATGATGCCTACGTCCAAAACCCAAACAGGACGTTCTGACCCCAACTGTGGGATTTAGGGACAGGGACGTTACAGAATGCGTCCCCTGGCGGACGCTGTTGCCAACCCGGCTGCCCTTTCATCTTCGAAGCGCCGGTCGAGTAGCATGCCAAGCACAAGTGCCAAGCCCTACGTGGGGCAACGGCGCCCACTCAGCGCCCAGTGGCCTTCGTACCCAAGGAGGACCGAGCTTGCTACCGGTGTGGCCAGGGCCACCGCATCCGGGATTGCACCGAGGCTCCCAAGCACCCCTCATCAAGCAAGTCCGCTCCACCCAGTCCCGAAGGGCAGTACAAGGGCAAGGGCAAACAAGTGCCTCTCCTCAATTCTTGTGTGGAGTCATCAACTGCATGATGTGCAAATGCTTTTTGAACTTGTAAGACATGCTTGTCCGCAGTCTCCTATCCCAGTAGTACGCTGCCTGCATACACTCATACAAGCTTTGGTGAATGGCGGTCCCCTTGTTATTTGGGTCCCCCGCAACCAACTGCAATCAGCTGCTCAGATGTATCTCCAGTGGGTGATTTGTGATGGGGCTAACGATTCTTTCTTTTCCATCGTGCGATGCAGGCGAGGACTGTATCCTCCACACCACTGGGGACTGTCCCTGTTTTGTCACTACAGAGCAGGCCATCCCCACGTCATACCTGGTGATGCTGGATCACCTACGAATCTGCTGATCTTGGATTTAGTCTTGCTTCGGTAGGCGACTCAGCACTTTGTGCTTCATCGCCCAGTATGCTATTTACCTGCAAGGCGGCTGGTCAGCCAGCCCAGATCCTCGTAGATACGGTTGCCTCGGTATCCTGTGTTAGTAAGAACTTTGTGTGTAACATGGCTTGCCTGTGCAACCCATTCAGGTATTGCACGCTACATTGGCCAATGGTCATCATATCAAAGCATTGGGCCTTTGCAAAATGGCCATTCGCATCCAAAGCTATACAAGACGGTTGTGTCTATCATGTCAATGATTTGGCGTCTGCCTTTGATGTATTTTAAAGCAATTATTGGCTCTGTGCACCTGCGTCTGTGCTTGATTGTAAATAGCGCACATGTGTCAGCCGACGTAGTACTCGGCGTTTCAAATTGCACAAGTCGACAATTCCTGTGCACCACGACCCATGCAAGACCTTCTCTGAGGCTTTCAGCTGTGCGGATGAAAGAGCTCCTTCGCAAGGAACCAGCTTCGGCTGCATACTTCCAGGACTATATGACAGGAGGCACGGCCTCTTCTCATCGTCCAGTCTCTTCCCGCCGGGCTTATAGCCCCTCCGGAACTGGGTCCATGGCAGCCTGGACTGCCGCCAGGTCCTGCGTGAGGAGTGCAACGCGTTGCAGATCCCCAGCCGGCAAGCCCTCCTGGCCTCCGGCTCCCAGCTCGGCGTGCCCCTCTTGGGCGCGCCCCGCTTGGGCGTGCCCCGGTTGGGCGTGCCCCTCTTGGGCGTGCCCACTTGGGCGTGCCCCTCGTGGGCGTGCCCCGCTTGGGCGTGCCCCTCGTGGGCGTGCCCCTCTTGGGCGTGCTCCGCAGCAGCCACTGCCTCAGCAGCCGACCGCTCTACCTCCCGAGGAGGGCTTGGCCGCGCACTGGACGTGTGCGATACCATGCTGTCTAAAGGACACTGAGGGGTCAATTCAGGCTCCGACAGTCAGCAAATCACACACTCCATCACACTCCAAAAGTCGCCAAAACTTCCACTTCAGTCGCTGCAGCCACCGGCCGAGAGCTGGGGCGCGCCCTGAAACACTGAGACTCCATGCCTTCCAGCAGCAATCACTGATTGATCGGTTCAGGTCCACTGGGCAGCATATCTCCGAATTGTAGGACACCGCTAAGCTGGTGCGCACCAACAAGCGAGCAAGCAAGACAGCGCGCTAACCCGTATCTCAGTACAGCAAGGCAGACGAGGAACTGAAGGGAAGGTCCAAGACCGGAGCACAAATCCGGGTCGAACAACTCACCTTTACTGCCCAGCGGCTGCCGATTTCACCTCCACTCTCAGATGGGCTATCTGTCGACAAACCGTGGTTCGCGTGCGCAGGAAAGGTCGGCAGCCAATGCCGATGTCTGTGGCGCCGGGGAGCATAATTGCGATTACAACCCGACTGAAGTGTCACGTCCCTGCTCTGACAAGAATGCTCTCGCTCAAGCGAGGATGTCAGGGCAGAGCATCAAGAAGATCCATGCATCAGCAGTCTGTCTTGATTTCTCTGAAATCAAGACCTGCAAGATGCAAGAACAACCTCTGATACCAAATGTCATGACTCGACCCCTGTAGACAGGCAATCAGGCGGTCAAGTCCTGATAAGGTTCGGACATAGGGGTTTAGGAGCAAACCCCTAAACCGTGAAGCACCTCGCGCCTCAACGCGCAGCGGAAGTCTTGCCTTGTGGTACCGCCGTCAGGCGGCTTCTCCACCTTCCGGGCACTAGCCCGCAGCTAGCCCACCAAGGGCCGGTCACGGACGCCTTGCAGCGAGCCGGCAGCGCCTTGCGGCGGCGAGCTACAGCAGCAGGCGCAGCAGCAGGGGTGCGCCGCTCTCGGGCCTTCACTGATCCGAACCGGTGTCCGTGTCTCTGTCCCCAGACTCCTAGAGCTCCCGGTGCCGCCCCCCTCCAGGGGCGCATGGGGTCGCTCCATGGCCCAACCCGCGGAGCGGGCCGCATGCGGCCCGCCCCGAGGGGCAAGCCTGTCGAGGGGAAGGTCCCGCTGTCGGGACCGACGTGTCGAGGCGCCGGGGTGGACAACGCGCCACCGCGGCCCCCGTGCGCGGGGCGCCAGAGTGGACACCGTGCCACCGCGACCCCGTGCGCGACCACCAGGCCAAGCCAGGTCGGTCAGGGTGGGGCGCCAGGGTGGACTCCGCGCCACCGAGGCCCCCGTGCGGCGCCGCCTGGCCAGGCCAGGTCGGCCACGTGCCATTTAGGTTTGCGTTAACTACCTGGGTTAACGCTCACAATAAGTGGGAACGTTACAGCGGCAGCAGGCAGCAGCGGGCTGGCTAAGAAGCAGCAGTGGCGTGTTTCACTCGGCGTTGGTCGGATTGAGGAGTCTGGCCTCGGCCGACTACTGATAAGCGTTTCATCTGCCACCCTTCCCCCGAGGGTGTGATGAGGGTTGCCCCCAAGGTCCTTCCCCAGAGGGGCGGGCCTGACCAATGGGGTCACGAGCGAGCGACGCCCTTTGGACGGTACAAGGAGACACGAAGCAGCGCCCGTTGGGCGGCACCAAGGAGGCGCGACGCGGCGCCTGGGGCGGCAACAAGGAGGCGCGACGCGGCGCCTTGGGCGGCTCCAAGGAGGCGCGAAGCGGCACCTCCTGGCGGCGCCAAGGGGGCGCCGCCAGGGGCACTTCCTGGCCGGTGCACGTACAGTACGAAATCTGAGGCCTCGGACCGTACTTAGCTACATGCAGTGAAGCATAGCTGCCGGTACCGTGGAGTTTCCAAACAGTAGCTACGGTACGATCATGTAAGATTACCAGCACCATTGGCACTCTCAAACGGAGGGAACGTTACAGATAGGGTGAGTTGACTTCTTGGATTCGGCTGTAGGGGTATAGGAGCGAAGCCACTACACAGTAAAGCACTAGCGCATAGGCGCAGTGGAAGACAGGCCTTGTGGCGCCGCCGTCAGGCGGCGACTCCACCTCCTGGGCGCAGGCCAGCAGTTGTCCCCCCAAGGGCGCAGCCATGGACTCTCCGCAGCAGCCCCGCAGTAGGCTGCAGCGGCGGCTGCGGCAGCAAGCAGCCGCGATGCTGCTCTTGGGCTTCACCGGTCCGAAGTCATGTTGGGTCTCGGCCCAAGGCTCGTGGTGCTTCCCGTGCCACCCCCCCCTCCTTGGGTATGAGCGAGTCGCCCCTTGACCTGCCCTGCGGCTGGCCAAAGGTCCCCCCGTGGCAGGGTGGCCTTGGCGAGGGTCCTTTCAGGACGGGCGAGGCCCGCCCGCCACCTGGACGGGCCACTTGTGTGTCAAGCGGCTAACGGCCGTGTAAGGCTCGCAGCAGCGTGTGGCATGACCAACCGGCGGGATCGTTGCACCGAGAGAGGCACAGCCCTGCTGCTGCCTGCTGCCGCAGCCGCCGCCACAGCTCTGCTGCTGCCGCCTGCTGCCCAGCCCGTCGCCGCAGCTCAGCGCTGCGGACTTCGCCTGCTCTCTGTAAGTACCATGGCTGCGCCCCTTGCGGAGACAGCTGCCGACCCTCGGTCGAGTTGCCACCTTCTCGCGGTGCCTCAGGGTAAGACTTCCGCTGCGCTATGTGCGCGTATGTGCGCGTAGGTGTGCGCTGGGTGCACTGGCGTTCCACTCTGTGGGGGGCTTTGTCTCCAAAACACCCTATGTCCGAAACCGAACAGGACGTTATGACTCTGACTGTGTGTATAGGGACAGGGACGTTACAGCGTGCCTGACGAGGGAACCACGAGCTGTCTCCAGCAGGCGCCATGGCACCGAGCATGGCGGCGGCAGAGCATGCCGCCAAGCATGACCGAGGCCGAGCATGGGCGAGCATGGCCGCCGGGGGCGTCCTCCACGGATGCCGCCGAGCATGTCTGGGCCGAGCATGCCGGGAACATGCAAGGCCACCCGGACGAGCCTGGAGGGGACGACAACACACCGAGTACTGAGGCGGCATGTTTCGTACTTTCCGTTCGAGAGTGCCAACGGTGCCGGTAACCTTACACGATCGTATCCTTTCTGCCATTTGGAAGTCCCAAACGGTACCAATTTGCTCCACTGTATGTAGCTAAGTACGATTCGAGGTCCCGGGCTCCGTACGACGTGCGCACGCGGGCCAGCTCTCCCTCGGGCCCACGCCCTGCGGGCCGGCCGGGTGGGCCAGCTCGCCTGGACTCATGGCTTCATGGCCTCAGTCCCTTGGCCCCGTGAACCAGGCTCTTATGTTGGCGCCACTCTCTTGGTGCCAGTCCCTTGCCGCTGTGCACCAGTGTCTCTCGGATTCGTCGTATCCCCTTGTCAGGCTCGCCCCTTCCGGGGGAGGACCTTGGGGGCGACCCTCGTCACACCCTCAGGGGAGGGGTGGCAGATGGAACGCTTATTAGTAGTAGGCCGAGGCCAGACTCTTCAGTCGGACCCGTGACGCCAAGAGAGGCACAGCCCTGCTGCTGCCTGCTGCCGCAGCCGCCGCCACAGCTCTGCTGCTGCCGCCTGCTCCCAGCCTATCGCCGCTCTGGGCCTCGCCGGCTCTCTGTTAATACCATGGCTGCGCCCCTTGCGGGGACAGCTGCTGACCCCCTGTCGAGTCGCCGCCTTCCGGCGGTGCCTCAAGGTAAGACTTCCGCTGCGCTACGTGGGTGTATGTGACGTCCCCGCCGTTACAGGACGCTTAACTCCGAGTTCAGCGCTAACGTGTAGCCACTGACGCGCACGTGTCTGACGCGTTCGACGCGCGTGCGACGCGCGAGCAACTTGCGCGAGGTGTCGAGCGGTGTGACGCGCCTGCTGACGATGTGACGTGCAGGCGCGCCACCTCCATCAGAGGTGGCGAATCCTGGACTTCCAGAGAGAGCCTCCTTGGCATATTCTTGAATCTGCTGCCGTGCTCGCAATGACGTGTATGAGACACGTGTGGCGCGCCTGTGACGCCGCGCCACAAGCGGCGCCGCAAGCCGGCACCGCAGCAGGGCGCCGCTCTGCGGCGCTGCAGGACGGCCGCCGCTTCCGGAAGGGAGCCGCGTGGCCTGCCCTTGTACTAGATTCCCCTTGTCGGGCCCGCCTTCTCGAAGGTGGGCCCTGAGACGAGCCTCCCAGAGACCCCTGGGGAGGGTGGCAAATGAAGCACTACAAGTAAGGCTGAGAGCAGACTCAGGTCACCCGGTCAACATCAGTGAAGCCCGCGAGAGAGAGGCGCAGCCCCTGCTGCCGCCTGCTGCCGCAGCCCGCCGAAGCAGCCCTGCTGCTGCCTGCTGCTGCAGCCCGTCGCCGCATCCTGTCGTCGCGGATCTTCATCGGCTCTCCGTGAGAAAGACTTTGACTGCCATCGCTGGCCCATACCTGAGAGGTGAGCTACTGCCTGTCGACAGCGCCTCAGGGCAAGACTTCCGCTGTGTAGAACACGTGGTGCTTCGCTGTGCTGGGAGTTTGTCTCTAAATTCCTTTGACCGAATGCAATAAGGACGTCCTAACCCCTAACTGTCTGTCTGTATAGGGCTCAGAACGTTTTAGCGTAGCACTGTGTGCGCTGGCGTTCCACTCTGTAAGGGGGTTTTCTCCACAACACCCTATGTCTGAATCCCAAACAGGACGTTCTGACTCTAAATGAGTGATTAGGGACGGGGACGTTATACAGCACGTGCCGTCCGGCACGAGGCTGACGGCCAAAAGACCTGGTTACCCCGAGAAACTTGCCCACAACTGCACAAACATCATATTTGCGATGACAGCACTGTTTGGCGCTCACAAACCTGCGAACTTTTATACCTCCCTACCTAGGTGTTCACGTCCTCGGGGACAAGGACAACACAGACTGGTAAATTGGGGCCCCCGTAAGAGGGAACAGACCTCTTAGCGAAGTACGCGTGAAGAGCGGACGGGCAGGTGACAAGATGGGCAGCAGGCTCCCGTAGTGTGCTCAGGCCCATAGCCGAGCCACTTAACAAGATACTCACGGAAGCTGTCCCAATGTGACAAGATTTCCGCACGCAAGATATCCACCGCACTCCATGTGATCCTCAACCAAGACCGGAGGTAGGGGCGATTGGACACGGCCATCCGAGTAAAGGGCCGAAGCTGGGACACGTGGAAGACTGGTTGTGTCTGCAACCGTACCTGAGTGCCAGCTTGTGTGCCACCTTTCCAACAACGCGCAACACAGGGCTGTAGCCCCAGTTGGGCTACAGCTTGCGTACACCCACTGCTCGCAAGGGAAGGTGCTGTATACTTGCAGGTTCCCCCTATATAGCCCGAGTGATTGCGAGCCCGGCCTTATGGACCCAGGTGGGATAAGCCCAGGTGATAAGATTGACACCCAGGCTCTCGACCAGTCCACGATCTGTCGACGGCTATCAACGGGCTACCACCGACAACCTTCCCATCCATTGGCCACCACCCCCTTACTGACGGTCAATGCCCCGTCCACAGCAACTGACGGTCCACTACCCTCGGGCTATCACGAGCCGTTTAGCTATCATGAGCCGTTTATCGTTCCTGTCAACACTAATGGCTAACGACGCCGTCAAGGCAGTCAACAGCGCTGCCACTTCCCGTCACCGTTCCAGCGCCGGCACCATCCTGTCTCGCGCGTCACGATTCCGTGTCGCGCCGCTCTCAGCTCTAGATTGAGTCCACGCTTCCCAGCCTGGTGAGATCATCTCCAGGCATCTGTCAAGCCTTTCCTGCGGCACTGACAGTCAACTTGATTGTCAGCCGGATGAGGTGTCTAGGCTCCAGGCATTTGTCAATACATTACTGCTGCATTGACATTCCTACCATGCAAAACCGTTACAGCCGCGGTCCTTCGACGCAGCCCCGCTGCTGCCTGCTGCTGCAGCTCGTCGCCGTCGCCCGTAGCTGCCGTCGCCCGTGGCTGCTAATCTTCACCGGCTTTTTTGTGAGTAGACTGTGGCTGCTCCCCTCAGGGACAGTTGCTAACCCGTACCTGAGAGGTGAGTCGCCGCCTGTCGGCGGCACCTTACATCAAGGTAATCCGCTGCGTAGTACACGTGGTGCTTCAATGAGCTGGGGTTCGTCTCTAAACCCCCGGTGACCGAACTCAATAAGGACGATCTATATTCTGATTGCGTGGAAAGGGGTAAGGTCCTTCCTTACACGCAGCTACGGACTCGCCGCCAAAGCCCAGAGCAGGTTGCGGCGGCGGCTGCGGCGGCAGGCAGCAGCAAGGCTGCTCTTCAGCTTCACCAGTTGAATGTGCTGTCGGGTCTCGGCGCAAGGCTCGCAGTGCTTCCCCCGTGCCACCCTGTCCTCCTGGGGTGTCAGTGGGTCGCCCCATGGTCTACCCTTCCGGCGGGTCAAAGGTCACCCCTTGGCAGGGTGGAATCTGGCGTGGCTTATACCAGGACGGGCGGTATTCGCCCGCACCTAGGCGGGCCACTTGCCCGTCAAGCCGCCTCTTGGGCGGGCCACTTGTCCGACAAACGGCTTGCGGCCATGCAACGCTGACAGCACCGTGTGGCATAATCGAACGGCGGGATCGCTACATACCTCCCCACTCTGGTGTTCAAGTCCTCGGGAACGACGAGGAACACAGCTGGCAGGTATTACATTACGCCCGAAGGATGCGGCCTCGACCAAGCATAGGGGAGTCACCACCCTTGGCCAGGTATTCCCGGAGAGCAGTTGGACAATTTACCAAACTGGCCACTTCCACGTATTGGGCCCAGGCCTATACCCGAGACACTTCACCAGATACTCAGTTGTCTTGCGTTCACGTAGACTGTCCCTGTGACAAAAAATAATTTTCCACCTTAAATTAAGGTCATTTTCGGTTAACAGTGGAGGCGAGGGCGGTTGGGCACGGCCATCGGACGGCAGGCCCTCAGCCATTCGAGACACATGAAAGGTGTGGACCTTCCAATGCACCGGTGTCTGCAGCTCATAGGACACCTTGCCACAAGGCGTCGACATCAAATGGTCCATGTAACGTTCCCAGGTTTGTGAGCGCCTAACGGTGTCGTTGATGCTTACTTGTTGTTACGTTGGCCGTTCGTACCGTTCGACGGTACGACCCGCTCCGTCACTAGTGCCGATGTCGTTCCGTCCCGGTTCGTCCGGGTGGCCTGGCATGCTCCCGCCATGCTCAGTCAGACATGCTCGGCGGCTTGTGTGGGCCCGGACGCCCCCGGCGGCATGTCCAGCAGCGGCCATGCCTGGCGGCATGCCCCGGCCATGCTCGGCGCCATGGCGCCTGCTGGAGACGGCTCATGGTTCCGTCGTCAGGCACGCTCCTCGCGGGCGAGCCTTGGGGCGACCCCCATACACCCTAGAGGGAGGGTGGCACGGAGCAGCACTTACTATTATTGCACGGAGCAGAGAGAGACCCGACCGGAGGCCGGGGACTCAGTGAAGCTCTGAGAGGCGCAGCCTTGCGGCTGCCTGCTGCTGTAGACCACTGCCGCTGCTGTAGATCCGTTGCCGGCTCTGCTGAGGAGACCTTGACGGCGTCCCGCTAGAGGCAAATCTGCAGCGCGTGCCCAGGAGATGGAGCTGCTGCCTAGCGGCAGCACCACAGGGCAAGTCTTCCGCTGTGTCGGAGTGCTTCCTCGTGACGGGTGGGTTTCCCTAAGTCCACCTAAGCACTCAATCCAATAAGGACGCATTCGGCTCTAACCTGCCTGTTTAGGTCCAAACATCACAGTCCAACCCTTTTGGTAACAACTTGCGCGTACCCACAGCCCGCAAGGAGAGGTGCTCTGCGCTCAGCAGCACTTGCGCACCACGTCAAAGGATACTTACCTCCGACGGCTGTCAGCATAAGCCCTTCTGGCGACGCTGGGCGACTTCCCAAGAAATGCCGAGCCCGTCTCTGGGCCTCCCAAGAAGGTCCTAGTAAGGGCTACTGTGGCGGAACCTGGTTCCGACCTCCTTACCTAAAGTGGGGATCGGGACTGCTCACCATGATTGAGGAAGAAAAGTGTCTCCTTGGTGGACACAAGGTAGACATTCTCCATAGCTTACTCTGCTGTCTGTCAAACACTCATCAAAGGTCAGTCTGGCTGGGATTGATAAAGTGCCTCAGTGTAAGGCGGCGGGCGGAGGCCCGGGGCCTTAGGACGCGGAGCTGGACTGCAAGCGAGGATCAAGAGACTGGAAGCACGATGCACAAGGCGTCTTGGATTACTGGAGGGGCAAGAGTACAGAGTGCTCGAGAGGTGAGCAGGCAGGATACAGATTGCTGGAGATGGGGGCCCAACAGGGGCCCCCCTCCTTATATAGCCTAGCCTCACTAGGGCCTCTGTAAAGATCTAGAAGTTGCAGGAGGACGTTCCCATGCCCGGGGTCCCTCGGGAACCCTCTAGAGGAGCCCAGATTAGGGTTAGGGCTGACTAGGCTGGATTTAGGCTTAGGGCGCGGGGCGCCTGCTCGAGCTCGGGCTAGGGCGCGATTCATGACAGGACCCCCCCCTTAGGATGGCCGCTCCGAGGCCGTCGGCTTGGGTTTGGTGGGGTGTGCTGCGTGGAACTCGCGAACTGACGCCGGGGCGTGCCCCAAGTGCGAAGCAGGCTCCCAGGTGTCGTCGTTGGCGCCATAGCCCCGCCACCGGACGAGGTACTGCAGGCGCCCGCGGTGGAAGCGGGAGTTCAGGACGGCCGCGACCTCGTACTCGTCGTCGCCATCCACGCGGACCGGAGGCGGGGGAGCTTGGTGGCGGCCGGGGAAGGTGTTGCTGGCGTACGGCTCCAGGAGGCACACATGGAAGACGTTGTGGAGCCGTGCACGAGGTCCTAGGTCAAGCCGGTAAGCCCGCAGGCCAACCTTCTCCAGGATAGGGTAGGGGCCGTGCCGCTTGAAGTCTAGCTTGGAGTTAGGGCGGGAGCTCGTGATGTGGCGCCGGAGGAGCCACACCTTGTCGCCGGGGGCGTACTCGGGTGCAGGGAGATGGCGCTGGTCGTAGTAGCGCGACTGGAGTTGTTGCGCTTGCTGCAGAGCGGTCTTGAGGTGGGTCTGCGTCTCTGCCAATGCATGGAGGTAGTCGGCGGCGTGAGGTACTAGATCCGCCCGGGTGGGAGCAATGGTGGTCGCTGGGTGGTAGCCGTAGTTAGCGTAGAAGGGGGTCCGCTTGATGGATACGTGGAACGAGTTGTTGTAGGAGAACTCTGCAAGGGGAAGGAGTTGTGCCCAGTCGTCTTGCTGGTAGGAGCAGTAGGCTCGTAGGTATTGTTCCAGCACTTGATTGACTCGCTCGGTTTGACCGTCCGACTGTGGGTGGTGCGCAGTAGAGAGTGAACTGTGGATGCCGCACGCCTTGAGTAGGTGTCGCCAGAACTGGGAGGTGAAGAGGCGGTCGCGATCGCTCACGATGTCCGAAGGGAAGCCATGGAGCTTGAAGACATGGTGTAGGAAGAGCTGGGCGATGTGAGGAGCCGGATCCTTCTTGCAGCATGGGATGAAGTGCGCCATCTTGGTGAGTCGGTCCACCACCACCAGGATGGTGTCATAGCCGGAAGACAAGGGGAGATCCGTGATGAAGTCGCAGGAGATGGAAGCCCAAGGGCGTCGTGGAATGGGTAAGGGCTGGAGGAGTCCGTGAGGGGCATGCCGAGGGGTCTTGATCCTGTTGCAAGTGTCGCAGGTTTTCACGTACTCGTTGATGAAGTCTCTCATGCCTGGCCAGAAGTAGTGTCGACAGAGTTGCTCGTGGGTCTTCGATTGTCCATAGTGTCCCGCTTGTGGGGAGTCGTGGTGTTGTCGCAGCAGCTGCAGCTTGAGGGGGAGCGAGTTGGGGATGAAGAGCCGGTTGTTGTAGAGTAGGAGGCCGTTGTGGAGGGAGTAGGAAGCGAGGTCGTCCGGAGAAGGAGAGGCGGGGTGGAGCAGACGGTTGATGTAGAGCTGACATTGTGGATCTTGTTGCTGGGCTGTTTTGATTTGCTGATGCAATTGTGGATTGGAGAATGTGAAGGTGGCGCAGAGACGAAGAGGAACTGGACATGGTTGGACCGATGAGGATGCCGATTCATAGTCGGGGCGGCGAGAGAGGGCGTCCGCCTTCCCGTGGGAGCTGCCTCGGCGATATTCGATGATGAAGTCGAAACCTGCCAGGTACTCCGCCCATCGAGCTTGTCGGCGCGAGAGTTGTTTGAGATTGTTGAAGTACACAAGGTTTTTGTGGTCGCTGAACACCCGGATGGTCGCGGAGGCGCCTTCTAGATACGCGCGCCAGTGCTTGAAAGCTTGGACAATGGCAAGAAGCTCTTTATCATGGATGGTATAGTTGATTTCCGCAGGATTGAGTTTCCGACTGTAGTAGGCCACTGGATGCAGAACCTTTTTGTCGTCCCGTTGCGACAGGATGCAGCCGATTGCGTAGTCTGACGCGTCGGTTTCCACGATGCTCTCTCGTGCAGGGTCGAAATGGGAGAGGACAGGCGCTGAAGCGAAAGTCTTCTTGAGGAAATCAAATGCGGTTTGAGCGGCTGGAGTCCACTGGAACTTGGTACCACGTTGCGTGAGCACGGTGAGCGGAATGGTGACTTGGGCGTAGTTCTTGACGAAGCGTCGGTAGAAGTTGGCGAAACCGAGAAATTGTTGCACGTGTCGAAGGGTCTGCGGGGTTGGCCATGCCAGGACTGCTTCCACCTTACTTGGGGCCATGTGAACGCCTTGGGAGGTGATGGTGTAGCCCAAAAACTCGATTTTCTCCACGTGGAACTCGCACTTCTCCGCCTTAGCGTACAATCCCGCGTTTCGAAGCTTGCCGAGTATTTGACGCACATGATGGGTATGCTCGTCCATTGTTTTAGAGAAGATGAGGATGTCGTCCAGGTACACCACGCAGAAGTCGTCAAGGTAGTCTCGTAGGGTCTCATTCATGAACCGCTGGAACGTCGCAGGTGCATTTGTGAGACCAAAGGGCATCACAAGGTACTCGTAGTGGCCATAGCGGGTCCTGAAGGCCGTCTTCCATTCCTCACCCGAAGCGATCCGGACCAACTGGTAAGCGTTCCTCAAGTCCACTTTTGTGAAGATCTTTGCATCTCGTACCCGGTCCAACAGCTCCGAGATCAGAGGGAGAGGATGCCGGTCTTTGATGGTGATGGCATTGAGTGCGCGGTAGTCCACGCAAGGCCGTAAGGTGCCGTCCTTCTTTTTCACAAACAGGATTGGAGCCCCAGCCGGAGAATGGGATGGACGGATCCAACCCTTGGCGAGACTCTCCTCGAGGTACGCCTTCAGAGTCTTGAGTTCCACCTCCGAGAGGGAGTAGATGGGCCCCCAAGGTGGTTGTCGGTCGGGGACCAATGGAATGGAGTGGTCGTAGGCACGGTGAGGGGGAAGGCTGTCAGCCTTTCGCTTGGAGAAGACGTCGAGGAAGTCATGGTACTCCTTGGGGATGGGCGCTGACGAGTCCACTTTGACGCCGTGTGGTGCAGGAATCTTTTCGCATTGTGTCGTTGACGCGATCATGCCGTGAGGGGGTCGCCGTTGCGGGCGAGCACGTCGAGAGTTGTGTCTTCCTGTCGCGGTTGAGGGCAAGTTCTGTTTGAGGCAAAACTGTTGGCAGTACTCTGAGCAGAAGGACAGGTGGTGCCGCCGCCAGTCGATGCCGACGTTGTGTTGACGTAGCCAGTCGATGCCAAGTACAACAGGTTGATGTCCAAGGGTCGTGACGTTGAGACAAATCTGCTCCGTGTGGGCGTAGTCCGGAATTGTCATGCACAGTGGGATGGTCTCTTGGGTGATGTCGCCAGAAGCAATGGGCCGTCCGTCGATGACTTCCAAGGGCAAGCTGATCCCCTTGGTTAGAAGGGGAACGTGATGCCGGCGTGCAAAGTCGCGGTCGATGAAAGAGTGCGTGGCCCCACTGTCGATGAGAGCGAATGCTTGGATCCTCGTTCCTCCATGTTGGTGCAGGTTGACGTCGATGACGAGCTGTCGCGAGCGAACGTGCGAAGAGGTGCGGGTAGCGCCCAGGTAGGCCCTCCCTGTCAGTCCTGGGCGCCATCGTTTCCCGTTTGGAGCTCTTCCACGGGGGTTGTTGCAGACAGTCGTCCTCGGTTGCTCTTGCGGGGACAGTTGATGGCCACGTGATTTGCTTCTCCGCAGTAGAGGCACAAGCGCATACTGCGACGACGTTCCTTCTCCTCCGCAGTTAGCGGCTGGAAACGAGGCCTGACTCCATCAATGTCCATCGGCGAAGGACGCGTTGCCGGTGGTGTCTCTTGGGTCGCTCGCGGCGGGGGCGGACGCGAACCTGAAGGTGGTTGCCGTTCCAGTCGGCGCTCTTGCAGACGGTTGTCCAGGCGAATCGCAAGCTCCATCAACTCAGCGAGGGAGGTAGGTTTGTCGGCCTTGCACAACTCATCTTTGATCATGTCCTTGAGGCCGTTGTAGAAGTGAAACCGGAGGGCCGAGTCGTTCCAGTCGAGTGAGGTGCAGATTCGCATGAAGTCCGACGCGTAGGTCGCCGCTGACGTGGTCTGACGCAAGGTGCCCAGTTGTCGTTCCGCAGATGACGCCTCATCCGGGTCCCCAAAAACCCTTCGAAGTTCTCCAAGGAAGAGTTGAAGATCCAGCAGTACGGGACTGGGAGGGTGCTGATCCAGCAGCGGCTGCACCCATCGGAACGCGGAGCCTCGAAGGTAGGAAGCCGCGTAGATGCATTTGGCGTATTCGGTGGTGAGCACAGATGGCTGAGCTGCCACCGGCATCCTGACTTGTGTCACGAAGTCACGAAGGGCTGACTTTTTGCCCTCAAACGGCGCCGGGTCGTTGATGCGCAGGTCTCGAGTGAGGAGAGGCGCCGCAGGCGGGACAGGTGGAGCGTCGGGGCTGGGTATTGCAATGAGCCGCTCAAGCAGGTGCGTGATCGTTGCCAGCTTCGTGGTGGTCTCAGTGCGGAAGCCTTGTAGGTCCACCACGTTTTCGGCAAGGACTTGCAGCTTGCTCAGGTCGTCAGTGGTCAAGGTGACCTCTCGCGGGGCTGCCATGACTTGCAAGGCACGGCGCTCGCTCGCAGGTTGGATCTCCAGCAATATGTAAGGCGGCGGGCGGAGGCCCGGGGCCTTAGGACGCGGAGCTGGACTGCGAGCGAGGATCAAGAGACTGGAAGCACGATGCACAAGGCGTCTTGGATTACTGGAGGGGCAAGAGTACAGAGTGCTTGAGAGGTGAGCAGGCAGGATACAGATTGCTGGAGATGGGGGCCCAAGAGGGGCCCCCCTCCTTATATAGCCTAGCCTCACTAGGGCCTCTGTAAAGATCTAGAAGTTGCAGGAGGACGTTCCCATGCCCGGGGTCCCTCGGGAACCCTCTAGAGGAGCCCAGATTAGGGTTAGGGCTGACTAGGCTGGATTTAGGCTTAGGGCGCGGGGCGCCGGCTCGAGCTCGGGCTAGGGCGCGATTCATGACACTCAGCATGTCCTTGAGAACCCGATTCATTCGCCCAACTTGCCCATTAATGTGTGGATAGAAGGCTGTGTACATGCCTGCTTTGTGCCAATAAGCTTGCGGATTTCCTTCCAAAGATGACTCGTGAAGCGAGGACCGACACCAATCCTCTCAGGTACACCACGCAGCTTCTACAACTTATCCACAAAGATGCCAGCGAAGTCCCTCGCTGATGCCCGCGTAGTCGTAGGAGCACAATGCACCAGTTTACATAAACGGTCCACAAAGACGACATTGTATAAAAGCCGTTCCGCATTGTAAGAAGTTGTGTTGAAAGAAGTACACCAACATCACCGATTCCGCTTTGGAGTCTGCAAGGGTTGAAGCAATCTGGCAGGCTTGCTATAAGTTGCTTAACGACGTTGGCATGTGGCACAGCTTTCACAAAAGATGCACCTGGGCTAAGAAACCCTTCCACCAGAATAGGCGTCGCACAGCCTCTTTTGGTCTTGCTCACTCGCAGATGGCCAATGTAAGGCATGTCGTTCTACTCCTGCATTTTGTCTGTGCGCAAGGCACTGCAGTCCGTAACCACAATTGCTTCGCCTTACCACCAGAAGCCGTTGTCATCGAGGAGGGTGCGCACGTTGGCTGCCGCAGCATCCTATGGGTCTTTGCCATACCCTTAACGAATGCGCACGTACGTCTCAGAGAGGTCGGCTGTGGGTTGCAAAGAAGCTCGACGAGTACGCAGCCTGGCAGCCCATACTCAAGAAGCATTTAGAGTAGCCAACACATCAGCCTCTCTAGTGTTGCGACTCACTGGGTCAGCAACATCAAGCCGTCCAGGGCGGTACACCCACTGGAAAGGGAATAATGCTAGTAACTGAGCCCATTGAGCTTGACGCCGAGTCAAATGCTGCTGTGTGTGGAAGTCCGTCAACGGGCAATGATCCGCGACAACCTTTATTTCCACACCTTTCAAATAGAAACGCCAGACACGTACGGCGTGCACCACAGTCAGCAACTCCTGCTCGCCAGTATTGATTTCCAATCAGCAAGGATCCACAGGCGACTCTCAAAGCTATTGAATGACCTCTTCCAAGAGCACGGCTGTAACGTCCCCGCCGTTATGTGTCGCTCTCCTCGAGTCAATGCTAATGTGTAGTATCAGTGGCGGCTCAGTATTTATATTACACCGCGCCCCACTGACGCGCGGCTGACGCACTTGCGACTGACTCGTGCGACGTGCCGATGACGAGCGGCGCGCTGCCGCGGTGCTTCCAGTAAGGGAGCTGCTCGGCGGTGCCGCCATACTCGTAGTGACACGCATGTAACACGAGAAGCGTATAACGTCTAAATACGTTTGAGAGTGCTAACGGTGCGCGATAACCTTACATGAGCGTAGCGTATCTACCGTTTGGAGTCCCAAACGGTGCGGGTAATGGTTGCACTCCGTGTAGCTAAGTACAGTTCGAGGGTCCCGGGCTCCGTACCCCGTCCGCACGCCTCGGGCTCACGCCCTGCGAGCTGGCCGGGTGGGTCAGCTCTCCCTCAGGCCAGCGCCTTGCGGGCTCCCCGGAATGGGCCAGCTCTCCCACAGCAGTCCCCGGCGGGCTGGCCGGATTGGCCAGCTCTCTCGGCCTCATGTCCGCATGGCCTCGGTCCTGTGTCCTCATGGCCTCAGTCCCTTGGCCCCGTGAGCCAGGCTATTGGCCTGGCGCGCCACCTCCTTGGCGCTAGTCACTGTGCAGCGCGCCAGTCCCTGGGACTCGCGCGCCGGCCTCTTGGCACTAGTTCCTTGGACTCGTGCTACAGGCATCTGGCCCTGTGTGCCAGCCTCTTGTATTCATCGTGTCCCCTTGTCAGGCCCGCCCCCTCCGAGGGAGGGCCTGGGACCCTCGTCACACCCTCAGGGGAGGGGTGACAGGAGAACCGCTATAAGTAGTAGGCCTTGGCCAGACTCCGGATTCCGACCTACGCCCGAGAGAGACGCAGCCCTGCTGCTGCCTAGCCAGCCCCGCTGCTGCCTGCTGCTGCTGCCGCCGCTGCCACAGCTCTGCTGCTGCGGCCTGCTGCCAGCCCGCTGCCGCAGCTCATCGCTGCGGGCCCTGCCGGCTCGCCTTAAGTCTACTGGTAGAGTCACAGCCTGTGACATCTCTGCATCTAAACACACAGTTAGAGTCAGGGTGTCCTGGTTTGCATTCGAGCATAGGGTGTTTTGGAGACAACCCTCATACAGGAGAACGCCAAACGCACATACGCGCACAGAGCGCAGCGGAAGTCCGTCCCTAAGGCACCGCCCTAGGGCGGTGACTCTACCAATAGACTTACGAAGAGCCGGCAGGGCCCGCAGCGATGAGCTGCGGCGACGGGCTGGCAGCAGGCGGCAGCAGCAAAGCTGTGGCGGCGGCGACAGCAGCAGGTAGCAGCGGGGCTCGCTAGGCAGCAGCGGGCTGTGTCTCTCTCGGGCGTTGGTGCGACTGAGCCGTCTGGCCTCGGCCGGCTACAGATAGCATTCCACCTGCCACCCCTCCCCCGAGTGTAACGTTTCCGCCGTTTGAGGGTGCCAACGGCGCGCGATAACCTTACATGAGCGTATCGTATTTACCGTTTGGAGTCCCAAACGGTGCGGGTAGCTTGGCTGCACTCCGTGTAGCTAAGTACGGTTCGAGGGTCCCGGGCTCCGTACCCTGTCCGCACGCCTCGGGCTCACGCCCTGCAGGCCGGCCGGGTGGGTCAGCTCTCCCTCAGGACGGCGCCCAGCGGGCTGGCCGAGTTGACCAGCTCTCTCGGCCTCGTATCATAGCTGCATGGCATCGGTCCGGTGTCCGAATGGCCTCAATCCCTTGGCCCCGTGAGCCAGGCTATTGGCCTGGCGCGCCACCTCCTTGGCGCTGGTCACTGTGCAGCGCGCCAGTCCCTTGGACTCGCGCGCCAGCCTCTTGGCGCTAGTCCCTCGGACTCGTGCTGTGCAGCGCGCCAGTCCCTTGGACTCGCGCGCCGGCCTCTTGGCGCTAGTCCCTTGGACTCGTGCTACAGGCCTCTGGCCCTGTGTGCCAGCCTGTTGTATTTGTCGTGTCCCCTTGTCAGGCCCGCCCCTCCGAGGAAGGGCCCTGGGCGCGACCCTCGTCACACCCTCAGGGGAGGGGTGGCAGGAAAACCGCTATAAATAGTGGGCCTTGGGCAGACTCCTGAGTGGACCAACGCCCGAGAGAGACACAGCCCTGCTGCTGCCTAGCCAGCCCCGTTGCTGCCTGCTGCTGCCGCCGCCTCCGCCACAGCCCTGCTGCTGCCGTCTGCTGCCAGCCTGTCGCCGCAGCTCATCGCTGCGGGCCCTGCCGGCTCTCCGTAAGTCTATTGGTAGAATCACCGCCCTAGGGCGGTGCCTCAGAGTAAGACTTCCGCTGCGCTCTGTGCGCGTATGTGCGTTGCCGTTCTCCTGTATGAGGGTTGTCTCCAAAACACCCTATGCTCGAATCCAAACCAGGACATTCTGACTCTAACTGTGTGATTAAGAGCAGAGATGTCACACCGAGGGTGTGACGAGGGTCGTCCCAGGGCCCACCTTCGGAAGGACGGGCCCAACAATGGGGACACGAAGTAGCGTGTGTGACGAGGGGAGCCCCGAGGGCCCACCCTCGGCGGCGCTCGCCCAATAGCGAGCCCGGCATCGGGAATAGCCACACAGGGTGCAGCGGATCGACAGGCACCGTTGACACGCCCCAGCGGTGACGAGACGACACTGGAAGGTTTCCCGCAACGTTGGCACGCCCTAACGACAGGAACGTTACATACCTCCCACTTAGATGTTCACGTCCCCGGGAACAAGGACAGGACATCAGAGGAAACAACCCGAAGAGATTACATCCGACAGGTGCGTCCAGCACTACGACGCATAGGTGTGATATGCCCCTGTGCAAGGTTTTTACGGAGAACGGACAGGCAGTTGGCAAGATTGGCCGAAGTTTCCCATGTATTGTGCTCAGGCCCATAGCCTAGCCACTTGACCAAGTACTCTCGGGACTAGCGTCGCCCACGGAGGTTTTCGCGGTGCGACAAGATCTCCTACACCTCAAACTCTTCCTCGCCCGCAACGACAAGGGAAGGAGGGGGCAATTGGACACGACCATCCGTATGGTATGGCTCGAGTTGAGACACATGGAAAACGTTATGGATTTCACAATGTACCGGTGTATCAATCTCGTATGCGACCTTGCCGACCAGGCGCATGACACGGGAAGGTCCAACCCACTTTGGTAGCAACTTAGGGGTACCGACAGCCCGCAAGACTAAGTGCTTAGTGCTCAATAGCACTTGGGCACCGACGTCGAAGGACACATGCCTGCGATGGCGATCAGCATACTGCTTTTGCCGGTTCTGAGCAATTATCAATTACTTAGCCCTCCGCTGAGCTGCCAGGAGAGTACCGGTGAAGCTTACAGCGGCCGGAATGCGCTCCGGCCTCCCCACCTGCAAAGGTAATCGGGATGCTGACCATAATTCAGGAAGAAGGGGTATTTTAGAGTCATAAAAGGCATTGTTCACAGCATGCTCCGCCGGAGCACCCGAGTCATCCGTTCGGTCTGACCGTCCGTCTGGGGATGGAAAGCCGTGGACATGGATTGCTTCGTGCCGAGAAGCCTGCACACTTCCTTCCAGAAGTGACCCGTGAAGCGAGAATCGCGGTCAGACACGATGCGCTCGGGTACTCCGTGCAGTTTCAATACGCGGTCCACAAATATGCCAGCGAATTCCTTAGCGGACCCGTGTGGTCGTAGGTACAAAGTGCACCATTTTACTCAAACGATCCACAAACACGACAATGGTGTCATAGCCATTGCGCGTCTTGGGCAGCTGGGGGATGAAATCCGCACTGACATCAGACCAGTTTCGCGGTGGAACAAACAAAGGTTGGAGTAACCCGGCAGGCTTGTGAGAGCGTGCCTTACTACGCTGGCAGGTGGCACAAGTCTTCACAAAAGACTTTACGTGAATTGACAAGCGCGGCCACCAAAAGAGAAGCTGGATAGCTTACTTTGTCTTTCCCATAGCCAAATGACCACTGTACGGAGGCTCATGCATCTCTTGCATGATACTAGTGCGCAAGGAAGGCATTGCACTTGGGCACCACAATGGCGTCACCTCGCCATCAGAAGCCTTGGTCATGTACGACTGTGCGTGGTTTGGTTGCAGATGCAAACCAAGGGTCTGTGCCATACCCATCACGAATACGCACATACAGCGCAGAGAGGTTGGTGGTGCTTTGCTCTGCGGCCCCACGGGTAGGCCGCACGTCTGCAGCCTGAAACCTTGTGGCACAGAAGACAGGCGCCACAGCAGCCCCTACAATGTTGCGGCTCATTGGGTCCGCCACATTGATTCGTCCAGGGCGGTACAACCACTGGAATTGGAATTGTGCCATGCTCTCATCCCACCGAGCTTGACGCCTGCTCAATTGCTGCTGTGTGTGAAAAGAAGGTCAACGGGCAGTGATCCGGTACGACCATAGATTCGACACCCTCGAGATAGCATCGCCACACACGGAGGGCGTGCACAACAGCAAGGAGCTCCTGCTCACCCGTAGTATAATGTCGCTTTGCAGGACTGAGCAGGGGACTTTCGAATTCTACGGGATGACCCTCGTGCAGGAGAACGGCACCAGTACCGTCAAAGAGGCGTCACATACGACTTCATATGGCACGCCTTCTCGAGGCAAAGCCAAGACGGGTGGTGATAGCAGGACCCGTTTTATATCCTCAAACGCCTTCTGGCATTCGGACGTCCACCCCCATGGTACGTCCTTACGAATGAGCTTCGTAAGAGGAGATCCATGCTTCCATATCCTTAAATCTTTTTTTGGGATTTTTTGCGAATCCCAACAACAATCCGCGGCACAGGCCAGTCCTTTACTACTACTGTCTTTTTGGGATCGACGCGCACCCCGTCTTTGCGCACCACCTGCCCTAAGTTCGTTCATTCGGGCTGGCTGAGTACACACTTGGAGGTCTTGGCATACAAATGATTTTCACGTAGCAACTGCGGACATTTTCCGCAGGTGGCGTACATGATTCTGAGGCGTTTTACTGAACACCAGTATGTCATCCAGATAGACCAGCACGAAGTCATACAAAAGGGGGCCAAAGACGTTCGTCATTACTGCCTGAAATGTGGCAGGTGCGTTGGTCAGACCAAACCTCAGCACTTTGAGCTGGTTGTGTCCAACAGGCGTACGAAATGCTGACTTCGGAACGTCCTCAGGAGTGATACGAATTTGATGATAACCACTCTGCAAGGCGAGGGAGCTGACACAGCTTCCGCGTGACGATCGAAGAGATCATCAATACGAGGCAACGGGTATCGGTTCTTGACAGTGAGCTTGTTGAGAGCTCGGTAATCGATGCACATCCGGAGACTACCCTCCTTCTTCTTAACGTAGAGGATAGGTGCACCATACGGGGACTGCGAGGGCTCATTGTGGCCTTTACGGAGCACTTCAGTCGCTTGGGATTGCATCTCCCGAAATTCGAGAGGACTCAGTCGATACATGGGACGGTACGGCGGCACAGCGCCAGGCTCCAATGGAATTGTATGAGCCACGCCTCGATGGGGAGGCAATCCGTCTGGAAGTGCATCCGGGAACACATCCGGATACTCTGCCAAATAACTTGTCAAGAGCCGGACTACGTGAGGCCACGATGCTCACTTCAGAGTCAGGGGGAGACTCGGCATTCACAACACCCAAATATGTAGCCGAAGCTGGTTGTTTGCAAAGAGTTTCTTCATCCGCACAGCTGAAAGCCGCAGAGAAGAGTCTTGCATGGGTGGTGGTACACAAGAATTGTCGACGCTGTGCAATTTAAAACGACGAGGACCACTGCGGCCGACACAAGTGCGCTGTTAACAGTCAAGCACGGACGCTGTGGCACAGAGCCAATCATCACCTAAGATAACATCAAAGGCAGACGACAAATCAATGACTTGACAAGACACAACCGGGTTGTAGCTTTAGAGGCGAAGGGGCACTTTGCAAAGGCCCAGGACTTCAATATTTTGACCATTGGCCATCGTAGCTTGCAATACATCAATGGGGTGCACAGGCAAGCCATTGTTACACACAAAAGTCTTACAAGCACAGGATACAGAAGCACTGTGTCTATAAGGATCTGGGCTGGTTGACCAGCCCCTGTGCCGGTAAATAGCATACTTGGCGTCGAAGGACAAAGTGCGACGTCACCTGCCGAAGCAAGACTACATTTGCGAACTACAAAGATGGGAAGTTTCCTGGGTGATCCAGCAGCACCAGGTACGAAATGGGGATGGCCTGCTGTGTAGCGACAGAGCAAGGACAGGCCCGGTGGTGGTGGAAGATTCAGTCCACGCCTGCATCGGATGAAAAACACAAGGTCGTCAGCCCCATGACGATTCACCCACTTCAGATGCATTTGAGCAGCTCATTGCACCTGGTTGCGGAGAACCCAGACAATAAGGGGACCACCTTTCACCAAAGCTTGCATTAGCGTATGCAGGGAGCGTACTACGGGGACAGGAAACTGCGGACAAGCATGTCCTACATGGTCAAATAGCATTCGCACATCATGCAGTTGAGAACTCCACACAGTACTTAAGGAAAGGCACTCACGTTTGCCCTTCCCTTTATACTGCCCCTTGGGGCCGGGTGGAGTGGGTTTGCTTGATGAGGGGTGCTTGGGAGCTTGGGTACAATCACGGATGCGATGGCCCTTCTGGCCACACCGGTAGCAAGCGCGGTCCTCCTCGGAGACAAAGGCCGCGGGCTTGGTTGGGCGCCGTGGCCCCACATAGGGCTTGCCAGTGGTGCTTGGCATACTACTGGGGCGACGCTTCGAAGATGAAGGCGCAGCCGGGTCGACGACTTCTGCCAGGGGACGCTTGTGGGGATACATGGGCGAAAGTGATGCGCCCCTGTCAATCAAGCGGTCCAAAGCGTCCACTGGCTGGAAGCTAACAGCATCCAATTGGGCAAGGAGGACCACGTGCTCGGGCAGCCCTGCCTTAAACCTCTGCACTGGTCAGCGTTATCCATGGGCTTGGTGTTGAGTTGCGACAACAGCATGTGGCACCGCCGCACATAGTCCTCAAAATCGTTGTTTCTCATGCGGATGACATCAAGCTCGTTTCGCGCATTGAGCTCGGCGTGCACTTCGCCGTACATGCTTGACAACGATCTGACGAAGCAATCCCAATTACTATTTACTACGGGGGTGCATAATTTCTTCACGCTTTCCCACCACTGGGCGGGATCGCCTGAGAGGTACGTGGCCGCAAGCCCGACACGGTGTTGTGCGCCGGTGCCACACTCTACGAAACACGCAAGAATCTCTGCAAGCCAAGCGTTGAGGCCGCCGCGGAAGGATTGCCCACTGAATTTGGACGGTGAGGCGAGCTTGGCACGCCCCACCTGCGACTCACGGAGTTGGGCCTTCAGTCTGCGGACACGCTTTTCGCCCTTGGTTACTCGGCCGACAAGCGCTTGCACTTCTTCCAGCAGCGCTCCCGAGAAGGAAGCCACTGCAGGGTCCCCACACACCGGGACCGCAGCCTCGTGGAGCTCCTGAAGGCGCGCTCTGCCCCGGGCGTCGTCGGAGGTCAGGACGTCCGCAGCCGTCGCCTGGAGCTCCCCTAGATCGTCGGCAAGGTCCTCGACCTGAAGAGGTGGAACAGCCGGTGGAGGAGGACTTGGGCATGTACTGGAGTCCGGCGACTCCATGCCTGATACCACACACTGACGGATCGAGTCAGATGCGCCAGACATATCGAGGATCTATACTGCCAATAAGTACTCAGAAGGACTGGTGCCCCAGACCCACAAGCAATCAAGACAGCACATGCGTCATACCTCCAGACCATAGAGCTGTACGAGCAGCAAGAGGGAGGGACTAGGAGTGGACGAACCATCCAATTCCTTGCATACGGTCAGACTTTGCCGCCCACCGGCGACCGGGTTCACTTCCGTGCTGTACTGGCCGGCAATCCGCCGGTCACAGGTGCTTTACGCTGGTAAATGCTGACCTAACACGATAGCTTGTTGCCGGGACGAAGAGCCGCTTGGCATCTTGCTGCTGGCACTGGAATCCAAAGTCCCTTGACGTTTGTGTTGAAGGATGAGGTCCACCTCTGACAAACTGCCGAGGTTAGAGGCCAATGTGGCTGCCCCAAGAAGCGACGTGCCCACCGCCGCTAACCAGTGGACGGCTTTCCGTGTGGATTGGAGCTTCTGGTGAAGAGGAAGAGAGTACCACCCCAGAGACGAATGATATGTCTTGTATGGGAAGCCATGATGGCATTGGTGTCTTCGGAAGGTTGAGCAACTTCATGGTATAAGGGCTCTTGGACGAGGTCGGACGAAGCCAAGAGCGGGCGGGGCTACAGGAGATTATTGCCTCTCATCCCAACACCAATCTTCCTTGCATGCACCCATGAAGTCATTGACGTCGTGTTGATAAGTCATGGCTGGGCAAGCCTGGTCCCTCCCTACCCTGCTAGGCAAGCCTGATCCAGAATGCTTTGCATGGCCAATGTGGGTGAGGGTGGCAGGTCGACAGAGCTCTTAACAGGCGGCTCCACGACTAGAGAGGGCAGTGTCGTGAGGCTCTGGCCTAAGGAGGCCTGAAGAGGATATGACGTGCGAGGACGCTACGCCTCTGAGGGTGGTGTTGTGTGACAATATTCCCATGCTGGAATGTCAATGCTGCAGTGATGTCATGACAGATGCCTGGAGACTAAACACCTCATCAGGGTGACTTTAGATTGACTGCCAGTGCCGCATGAGAGGCTTGACATATGCCTGGGGACGAACATTTCACCAGGCTGACGAATGGGAAGCGCGAGTCCAACCTTGAGCTGAGAGCGGCGCGACCCAGAGTCGTGACGCGCGAGACAGCATGGTGCTGGCGGTGGAACGGCGACGAGAGGCGGCAGCGCTGTAGACTACCTTGACGGCGTCGTCATCCGGCGTGAATATCGTTGACGTGAATGATACCCCGAGGGGTAGTAGACCGTCAATTGCTCTTCACGGGGCATTGACGGGGACCGCCGGATGACGGTGGCAGCCGAGGGATGGGTGGATTGTCTGTGGTAGCCCTTTGATAGCCGTCAACAGTTCGTGGACGGGTCGTCAACGAGATACTGGGTGCCAACTATCTCACCCTGCCCGTATGAAGGGGCTCGCAGTCTGTCGGGCTACATAGGTGGAATCCGAGATGGAAAATTGTGTGAATTTATCCGACCTCGGACCCCTGGACCCTTGCCCCTGCAGTAACCGTTGCTAATTTTTTCTGTTGCAGCCCCGTCCTAATGCCTTCCCCGCTTTTCGTCGCGCCGCCTGCAGCCCGGGCTTGGCGTTCCACAGCATTCCTCACAGTACTCATGAGGGCGCGATTTGCCAGATGCGCAAAAGTGTACCAGTGTACCTGAGACATCACAGCCTATAGTATATGTCGGTAGACCCAATGTACTGCTGACAATCTCAGTTAACTTCGTCTAGCCTGGAGATTGTACGTGGGGTACAAAGCCAAGTGTGCAGCAAATACAAATTTGCCAGCAAATACAAATTTCGGGGAGGTGTCCTACCTGCTGAGCATGCAGATGGTCGAGGTAGGACGCAGAGAAGCATCAAGCTCGTCCGATAAGTTGAGCAGGTCAGGCGCTGAAGCTGTTCGCATTGAGACATGGCACCTGTGACGTCCTGATCCTTATACACGCAGTTAGGAATTGACACGTCCTGATTGGAGCGTGGACCTAGGGGCTTTAGCGAGTTACTCCCCTGCAGAACGGAAACGCCAGTGGACACAGAACACGTAAACGCATACCATGCAGCGGAAGTCTTACCCTGAGGCACCGCCAGAAGTGGGCGACTCTACTGAGGGTCTGGCTTAGTAGCTGTCCCCAGATGGGGCGCAACCATGGCACTTCTGGAGAGCCGGCGATGGATGCAGCGACGAGCTGCTGCGACGGGCTGAGCATCAGACTGCAGCAGCAGGGCTGTGGTGGCGGCTGCGGCATCATGCAAGCAAGGCTGTGCCTCTCTCGGCGTCACTGGTCCGACTGAGCAGTCTGGCCTCGGCCTACTGCTGATTGCGCTCCACCTGCCACCCCTCCCCCGAGAATGTGACGAGGATCGCCCCAGGAAGAAAGTGCGCGCCCATAGACAAGAGGGGCTGGCAGAGGCCAGCCCGAGAGGAATGGACAATGCTTTAAGAGCCAAAAAGGATGCCTACAATATGAGTGACATAGCGAGACACATGACGACGCAGCGGGACTCAGTAACCCCTGCTAAAGCCCCCAGGGCCCACTCGCGGAGGGACCGGCCCAACAGTGGGTACACGAAGTACAGTGGTTGACGAGGGGAGATTCAGGGGCCCACTCTCGGCGGGGCTCGCTCAATAATGGGGATGTCGGATCCCACCCTCCAAAGAGCGAGCTCGACATAGGGAATAGCTACAGGGTGCAGCGATTTCCCGGCACCGGTGGGACGCCCCAACAGTAACGAGACGATAATGGAAGGCTTACCGGCACCTTTGGCACGCCCCAACGGCGGGATCATTACACCACCCCACGAGTCAAAGCAGACACTCACAGTCCCCAGTAAAACATACACAAGAAGACATCACACAGGGATGGCCTCCATCTAGGAATGATCTATAACCTCAACATGCGCACTCCAGGATAGAAGAGAGATGTGTATTGCTTGAGGGGGAGCCCCAGTGGTCAAGTACAAAGACAAGCACATATATAGATGTACAACGCTTCCTGCTTACCAAACCCGCCAAATAGCACGGGTTTACAAGTGAAGGTCTCTGCTCAATAACCAGATACTGGACGGCAAATCCCAAGGCCTTCTGCCACCAACTAAAGGTTGTCCAGGGCTCAGGTGGAAAGAATGAGCTTGCTGTGAACAGGCTGACACACGACGGCGCAAGAACAACATATCTGCTGCCGGCAAGCCCATCTGAGCCTCAAGTACATCCTAACGTCATGCATAATCCAGATCATCAATATATCCGAGAAGGGTAAAAACACGGGGGAGAAGAAGGAGATAAGGAAAGAGGCCACCACTCTATGTCGAACATAGCCTTGACCTCCCTCAGTAGCTCCCCTGCGGTATTAGTCATTAGGTTATTAGTTTAGTCAGTTTTCTCTGTGATGATTGGCACCGTTCTCTCAGAAGCGTGTACCTCCATCAAGGGCGCATACCCACATAGGCAGGAGCAACAGATTGCTACTTTTATATAATCGTGCAGATCACAAGTAAACCTCAAAGCAAGGCAATGAGTAAAAGCAAGCTCTGTTGGAGATTGGGAAAATATACAGTCTTGGTCATTTGGCGACCAACAGTCGAGGACAGCAAAGCCATGTATTTCAGTAAATGACATTCAATCAACAGGCAAGGAGAATTTGTGACAACTGGTCCATATCACATCATGGACAGAAAGCTCAAGGTGCAACCATGACCAACCAGTGCCAACATGGCAACATCACACTGGCCTGAGACATACAACCAATAGCACATCGTCAGTAGTCAGAAGCAAGTGAACTGGACTAGCTTTTGATTATGGAATTTAGGATTAAGGATGATTAAGGAAGCAGTGGGTTTGTCATGGCTGCAGCAACCAAGGTCAAAGGTCCAAGCTAATACTGTCGGGAGACTCAACTCGTCAATCATAGCTTGCATTAAGAAACTTAAGAAGCTCGCTTCGGTTGCTTTCGGCGACCTTGTCCTCCTTCGTCTTTTCCACTTTGAGTTGGATCTGCACAAGGCACACCAGATGTGGTCACCTGCAAAGTCCACTGTCCAATATGAGCTACTGTGAAGCTTGGCAAGCACTAGCACATCTTCCACAAGGCATTTCTGTCTGTCTCGATATGCATACCTTCTTGCCAGATATTACACTGCGACGTGCTCCGTGTCTGTCACCGTCACTCTCTAAGAACTAATCACCCACCTCGCACCCAACAACTACAAACAAAGCAATCAATCAGGGCTATCATGCCGAGTGCAGCCTGACCTACGCAAACAGGGCACGACACACGTACATGCTTCCATGAAAACGTGGATTCCAAAGACTTAAGATTCATTGGCTTCTCGTGAGGCACCGTGTCCAGCTCATGCTGATATTGGAGCTGGTGGGCATTGGATAGGGAAGCCGGTTGACGCAAGAATATGTCCGTGCTGTCAAAGCTGCAGCGCAGCAGGCAACCACAAGACGGGCGCAAGCGAATGTGGAATTGTACCTTGGAGAGCTGTACAGGTCCCGGATCTGGGCCAGAGCTACCACGTGGCGCGCGCTTTTTGTGCCGCTGAGCTCCAAATCACGCAGCACGGAGTGCTCCCAGGTCTTAGAGATACGGAGACCGTAAGGTTTTACATGTACTTCATGGCAATCAGCTGTAGGCAGGAGAGGGCTGGGCTGCAGAGGAGCGAGCTGTGGTCCTGCTCGGCAGGACTGCCCACAAGCATGCAGGTAGCAGCTGCTGGCGACCGGTGCAATGCACACCTCGTGTTTTCCGCGAGGGCCATCTGTGCGGGACCTGTGCTCTCGTCTGTGCCTCTCCCGCGGCTCTTCGCTTCTCCGGCGCTTCGCCTGGCGCCGAGAGCGCATGGAGAGGCAATCATGGGAAGCTGGAGGCAGGATGGGGCGGAGGCCAAATCCTAAGGGGGGCTTGACCGCGTCAGGGAGGGGCAGACGACGGTGATGCGGCACGAAGCAGGGGGAGGGCAGGCACCTTCTTGGAGGAGCCAGCGCCGGCGGTGGAGCGGCTCTTGCGGCGGCGGCGGGAGGCCGTGCGCTCAGAGTCGCTGCTGCCGCTGCCGTCGCGGGAGCCCGGGACGGAGGCGGAGGCGGAGGCGGCCTTGTCCCGGCTGGCCGCCCGCCGCGGGCGCTGGGAGGCGCGGTCAGGCCTGCGCGGC
>WELB01000235.1:190901-201366 GCA_009602725.1 Spirogloea muscicola
CTGCTGGCACAAGAGCTAGTCAATTGCCGTCCGGTATTCGAGCGTCAGCTAGCGACCTCTATGTGCTGACTCGTGGTTACTGAGCGGGTCAGCTTAGCAGCAGGTGACGTACATTTGTCCAATGTGCTTGCCTTTGTACTTGGCCACACATGGCCTCCCCATCTCTTAATATACACGCATTTTCTCTTCTATGGGCGAGCTCATTCTTCTCCTGGGTGCCCAGCAGGCGCGGTGGCAGCGCGGCCGCGGGAGGCGCGGAGCGGCGGGCGCGCGGCCGCCATGGCAGCTCCCCCTCGCCCCCGCATCCCCGTCCGTGCCCTGCTTCTCCAACCCTCACCCTCCCCCCCCTCCCTGCCCCCTCCCCACATCTCCATCTCACCTGCTGCCCCCCTTCCTCGCCTCCCCCGCAGGTGATGAGTGCCGAGGTGGTGGCCAGCAACCCGTACAGCCGGCTGATGGCGCTGCAGCGCATGGGCATCGTCGCCAACTACCAGGCCATCCGCAACTTCTCCGTCGCCGTCGTCGGCGTCGGCGGCGTCGGCAGCGTGGCCGCGGAGATGCTGACGCGCTGCGGCATCGGCCGCCTCCTGCTCTACGACTACGACACCGTGGAGCTGGCCAACATGAACCGCCTCTTCTTCCGCCCCGACCAGGCACGCGCACCACCCGCCCGCATCACCCCCGAGCTCCTCACATTGTGTCCTGCGGGGGGGACCCCGACAGCCCACAGTGGAAGGAGGAGTCTTGAGCGCCTCAAGCCTCGAGCCTGGAGCTGCGCTCGACCCATTAAGCTCCGAGCTCCGGTCACCAAGCCACTCGAGCCCTAGCTTTGAAGCGGGAGCCTACGACGCCCGAGCTCACAGCTGGCTTACCTGCACCTGGACAAGTGATTGCTAAGCAGGTCCCCAGAGTGGGTCTGCTCCCAAAGCCACAGAGCCCGAAATGTGAAAGCCCGACGCCCAAAGCTCAGCGCCTGGGGCCTGAGCCCTGAACCCTGCGCCCTGCTCCCTGCTCCCGCCCTCCAAACCCCTCCCTTCATCTCCGAGAGCAATTGCGGGCCTGAGACTTGTCTGCATGCGCGTCCAAGAGCAGGCCGGTATGACCAAGACCGACGCTGCTGTCCAGACGCTCTCTGGCATCAACCCTGACGTCGTACTCGAGGTACGTCGGCCATCAGTTTTCTTCACAGCATGTTAGCTGGTTGGGTGCTCTGCTGGTCCCTCTCGCGCCTCGGCACTGACAGTCAAGGGCTGCGACAAATGTAGAGCTTCACTCTCAACATCACGACCGTTGATGGCTTCGAGGCCTTCATGAGCAGCCTCAAAGCGGCACCCGGCGTGGACCTCGTGCTATCCTGCGTCGATAACTACGAAGCTCGCATGGTCGTCAACCAGGTCCTTCCTCCATGCACAGTCCAGCAGCCAACAGAGATGACTTGGCATCCTGTCGAACGCACAGGCATCCTGACAAGCCTGCGGCAACCCTACGGTGGAGCTTGCATTGCAGGCCTGCAATGAGCTGGGCCAGACGTGGATGGAGTCAGGTACACCACTGTGACAGCCCTCTACACAGCCCTGCACTGAATGTCCTGGACTGCGGCGCGGAGCATAGAGGAGGTGACGACCTGCTTCTGTGTTGACTTTGCTATGTGGCAGGTGTGTCTGAAGATGCTGTGTCGGGCCATGTGCAGCTGCTGATTCCAGGAGAGACTGCCTGCTTCGCCTGTGCGCCCCCGCTGGTCAGCACTCCTTTGACATAGCTGCAGTGGCACTGGAGCTTCTTGCCTCCATCTTGATGGGCTGCGGCCGTGCTGCTGGCCCTCGCCTGCTCATGCAATGCCCCACTTTGTGCAGGTGGTTGCGACTGGTGTCGACGAGCGCACGCTCAAGCGTGAGGGCGTTTGTGCCGCATCGCTGCCGACCACCATGGTGAGCTGGCCGTGATTCGCCTCCAACTCTGTGCCTGCAGCTCCTCAGCTGCTGTCTGTGCCAGCACTGAGCAAAGCGGAGCCCTGCCTGCACAATCGTTGTGCAGGGCATAGTGGCAGGCCTCTTGGTGCAGAGTGCCCTCAAGCATTTGCTCGGGTTTGGGACGGTGTCAGCCTATCTGGGGTACAACGCCTTGCAGGACTTCTTCCCCACCATGGTCTTGCGACCTAACGAGCAGTGCACAAACGACGCCTGCAGGCTGCGGCAGGCAGAGCATGCAGCCGGAGCTCCCCAGCGTGAAGCAGCTGCGGCACTGGGCCATGCTGCGGAGCAGGCTGAGCAGGACTTGTCAATACCCCTACACGCAGACAACGAGTGGAATATCAGGTCTTGTCAAAGTCATTCTCCACTTGTCACCAGAGCAGGCCCCAGCTTTGTCCAACTCCAGTCTGATCGACCAACCCGGGGGTCATTGCGTGCAGTGTGGGCGTTGATGATGGTCTGCAAACAGAGGGGACGACTCAAAGGCCCTCGTCCTCTGCAGGTATTGCAAGGTCCTCTGTCACATAGATGTCATCATTGGAACCCCCATACATCCAAATCCGCCAGCACTCTGCTGACTTCCTTGTTGCGCTTCCGCTGGGTCCCAGGTGTGGAGGAGTTGCCGGAGGGCTTGCAGCGAGACCTGCCCAGAGCCAAGCAGGTTGATGCTCACGACCTGAAATTGCAGGCCTTATCTGCAGATGACGACACAGATCTGGATGATCTTCAACAACGCTTGGCTGCTCTGGGTACTCAGTAGCTAGGCTTGAAAAGGAGCCGACCCGCATGAGCTGGATCATCCAGCGAGAAGTGGCTTCTCCAGTGCGAGAGGACCGACCATTGTTCTTTGCATTTCTGAAAGTACTGCCTCGTCCTAAGCTACAAGAATGTCTGCAGTGCCGCTGGGGTTGCCCCTCCCTCTCTGCCAGGTCTCTGCCTCGTTTCTTTTCTTCCTGACATTTGGGCCCTCAGAGACTGCTGCAAAAGTGTAGCATACATTCTGCTTTGCTTTCCTTCTCGTGCAACATTCCAGATCAAGTTGATGCGAGGCCGTGAAAGGTAGTAATTTACTGCTTGCAGCACAATATCGACCAACCTTGGGTTGCTTCACTACACCCCATTCAAAGCGGCAGCAGTAACTGCAATCGCGACTACAAGGGTGAAAGGGCCTGCAAGATCAGTAAGGCGCGCACTAAAGCGCAAATCCTGTACAAGTCTGCATATCTTTCTGGTCACAAAAAAGACCACCACTCTATGGTGGTTGGAGTTGCACTCATGTGGTGGCAAAGCACCAGAACTGCTCCCAATCTAGGGGACAAGCAGTCCCAAGCTATAAGCACAAAGAGGCAATTTCAAACTATGAAATCAGTCAGTCGGAGCATATTGTACTCCTTGCAAGACTAGCACCTTAACACCAATCTATGGTGGTTGAAGGTGCACTACTAGAGGTGACAAAGCACCAGAATCTGATCCCAATCTATGGGACAAGCACTGCAAGATACTCATTAGCACAAGGAGGCACAACCTCCATTTCACAAACAACAGTGCAGACAATGAAGAACTGCACAAACCCGGGCTATGAAGCACACCATTAAGCATTTTGGTAATCAAGCAGCCAAGGCCACCTTTGAGTCCATACGACTTGCGGGTACGCCGTTGAAAGACTTCTCTTCATCACTCGTCTTAGCCAGCTTCGGATTACTCAGGGCCTTCAGCAGCTTTGCTCGCCCGTGGATGCTGAGAAGCTCGGATCTCGCAGCCAGCCACTCTTTCCAGACCTGCATCAGGGAACACGGTTGCTCACTTTGTTAAGTGAGCTAAGATTGGCGTGCCAACACAGCCACACTGCAATGCGCCTTAAGCCTCTCCAGTGGAGCAGTTCCTTGCCTGCAGCTGCCTTACAGCCAAATGGTGCAGGAGCGTGTGGCCTGATCGAAGAAGATGCGACCGTAGGAACCCTGAGAGCACTTCGAGGTCTTGCAGATTGCCCAAAGTGTCCTGCATGTGCTTCAGCTGCTTCAGCTCCCGGCTGTACCGTGGATGCCCATTGTATAGGTCACCTAGCAGCTCCATTATATATCGCAATTCTGCAGATTACCCTGGGCACCATAAGCATAAGTGCGATCGTAGAGGCTGTTCATACCCCAGCAATACTCTCTAAGTCTTGGTGCCAATGCAAGGACACACACAATAGTATATCTGAGCCACAAGAAGCAACTGAGAAGGATCAACAACGCAGCTCCGAAGCTGCTGAAAGGGGCTGGAGGAAACCTCGCATGTGTTTACGAAGGTCATGCACTGCACTGCTTCGAGCCGTGCTTATATGCACTCCATGACCCTTGGCAGTGTTCTTCCTATCACTTAAAACATCCGATTTCCCCTTCCCCCTCTCTGACTTGATCTCAATGTCTGACCAGTAAGAGCACCAAGTACGTTAGCTAAGGGGATGAACTCAGTATCATCTGATAACAAAACTGAAGCACCTGGCTGCACCTACCTCTGCACACGTGCTCACAGTGCATCCATATGCAACTCCTATTGGACTATCATCCTACTCAAGACAGCAGTTTGTTTCAAACGAGAAGTGCAGTGTACCATCTATCCGCCAGGCTGGATGCAGAAGCATGGAAGTGACGTAAGGCATGACCAGCGAGGGCACAGCTAGCCCGGCCATCTCCTCTGTCAAGATCTTGGCTTTCTTCTTGAATGCAGGTGTCATCACCCAGTCCTGCGACAAAGCCACCCTGCTTGTCGGTGCTCTTGATAACAGAAGCATGTACAAATGCTAGCCACCTACATGTGATTACTGTAGCAGCCTGCCAATGAGCTGCCCCTCGCAGGTTGTCAACGCCAGGTGAGGCTTCATGCAGTGCTGGCTCACCTCAAGAGTATCTAGCAGGTTGCTTGTACGTCTGCCATGTAGCACACGCATAACGTCTCGAATGGCCTGCTCCCTGTGCTCCGAGAGGACGTTGCGTGCAGACTCAACAGCTTCTGTATCTTTCTCAGAGAAATCTCCTCCTACAATGGCCTCCTCCAATGTCGCCTGTGAGACAACCCATTCAGCGCAGCAGTGAGTCGAAGAAATGCTTGGCCATCAATCAGAAGTTTGCGATACCAGCCCCCGTCTGGCCGCCACATACGACACTGCTGCAGCCTGATTGTGTTTCCAAACGGCCACTGCAACGAGGCGCAGCATTTCTGAAAGCAAAGGGCCCACGTCGTCAATGACATGCTCAGCCGCGCACCTGCATGACATCGGCGTCGCGCAGAGTCCCGAGCACCCGAAGAACGCGGGATATGTGCTTTGCCTGTCCTCCTTTGGGTAAGTCTGGCAGTGGAGACACGATCAGCCGGGTCAGCGGGAGAGAATATGAGGGGCAAGTCGGAGCAATCTGTGCCCGGCTCAGAGAGTGAGCTTGATGTTCGTGCGTCAGAGTAGGGAGTGACATGAGAATGGCACAAGGGGTGCTGGTGAGGAGGCCAACCGAGGAACGGGCCAAAGAGGTGCACGGAGGTCCTGAGACGCCGGAGGGCCACGCGCAGGTCGTGTATGACCTCCTCGTTCTGCCACCAAGGCGGCCTCGTAACGCCCCAGCGCGGCGCGTGTGAGGAGTGGCGTGCGGCTCTCAGCTTGGGCCGAGAGGCTGGGGGCGCAGGGCTGGCTGCATCACAGGCGCAAGGCTGCAGTAGAGGGGCCGAGGGTTCTCACCCGAGCGTCGTCGAGGAGGGCCACCTGCTGGCTGCCGAGGCGCTGGTTGACGCCGATGCAGGCGCAGGCCAGGTGCTTGAGGGGCAGGTGGTGCGGGGAGGGAGCGGGCGGCGCGGCCGGGGAGGGCGCGGGGGCGGCGAGCGCGCGGAGGGCGAGGGCGCGGGGAGCGCGGAGGGCGGGCGGTGGAGGGGCGGCCGCGGGGGAGCCCAGGCGCGCCGCGGCGGCGGCGGCGGCGGCGGCCATGGGGGCGGCGGCGGCCATGGGGGCGGCGGCGGCCATGGGGGAGGGGGCGCCGAGGCGCGCGGGTACTGAGCAGGAACGTGAGGGGCCGCTGGGAGAGACAAGGGGCGCGTGAAACGAAAGGGAGGCCAATTCAAGCCAACAACTACATTGTTCAGGCAGAGCCTGGTGCAAGTCAAAGCTGGGAGGCAACCGGCCGAGTTGCATGCGGAGGGAAGGCTCTCCCAACGGGGGCAAGGGCTGTGAACAGCCAGCCCGGCCGGAAACACCTTCCGCCAGAGAGAAGGCGCGCGGTGCGCATGAAATTAAAGCGAGGCCAATTCAAGCCATTACATTGTTCAGGCAAAAGCCAGACGGTCGACGAGGCGCCGCTTCCCCCGCCGGCTCCGCCCCCGCTGAGCATGCTGAGCTGCGCCACCAAGAAAGAAGGTGCTCGCCCATTGAGAAGAGGGGCTGGCAAAGCCAACCCAAAAAGAATGGACAATGTTCAAAGCCAAAGAAAGAGGTGCTGAAAAAGGACTACACTACAAAGTGCAAGATGGTGCAGAGGGAGANATGCGCCCCGCGCGCCGTCTCTCTTTAGTTCTAAGAAGAAGAAAGTGCTCGCCCATTGAGAATAGGGGCTGGAACAACCAGCCCGAATAAGAATGAACAGAGTACGAGAAGGGGGCCAGGGGAAGCGCTAAGTAACAGAAACAAAGCTGCTACGAGACACTCAGTAACCCCTGCTAAAGAGCGCTGCAGCGAGACCGCCAGCCTCATCCGAAAGACCTGCGAGAGGGAGCCGGCAGCATTGAAGCCTGGCGAACCCTGCCGCCGCTCGATGGCCTCCCGGGCAAGCGGCTGGAGGAGATCCAACCAGCCACTGCCAAATGCCCCGTGTACGTCAATGGCCAGTGCCGCGAAGGCATCGCCTGGAGGGTGGTCAGAGTACTTGCGCTCCTTACTCCAAAGGCCCCGCACCAAGCGCTCCCCTGGAGAGCTGAACGGTTGCTCTCCGCCACCAGTCACCTGGCAGCGCTGTTCGTTCTCAAGAAGAAAGTGCTCGCCCATCTCCGGGTCCGACGCCATTCCTGACGCAGCGGCTGGTTGGATCTCCTCCAGCACCTGTATGCATCTGGCTGGCTTTCTTCTTTTCACGGCCGCTCTTTTCATATCAGCAGCCGCCTTCGTCCAGCGGCTTGCCCGGCAGGCCCATCGAGCGGCGGCCGGGTCTGCCAGCCTTCAATGCTGCCGGCTTCCTCGCCCAGGTACTCTGCATGAGGCTGGCGGTCTCGCTCCAGCGCTCTTTGGCTCACGCGGTCCATACGCGCGCCGGCCGCGCTATGGCTGCCTCAGGGTCTCGGCGGAGTGCCGCTTTTCCTGCTTCGAGCTATTCTGTTGTTGCTCACTCGTGGATACTGAGCATCCATCTGCATCGTTACGTGTCCTGGTGTGTAGTTCTTCTTTTCGGCACCGTTTTGTGATCCTTCGCACTCCGGCTCCTTCAGACCTTGTGCACTCCGGCTCCTTCAGACCTTGTCCATTCCTTTGGGCTGGCCTTTCCCAGCCACCAGTCAATCTGGCCGCGCTTTCTTTGGGCTGGCCTCTCCCAGCCACCAGTTAATGTGGCCGCGCTTGCTTTGCTTTTCTTTGTGGCCTTTGTGGCCTGCGGATATTGTCCATTCTTCTCTTTTCTATGGGCGAGCCATTTGTTTCCTGGAAGCGTCCTTCTCGTCGTGCCATAGCTGCAGCCTCTGCAGTTGTTGTCTTTGCTCATTTTTTGTCTGGGCTGGCCTCTCCCAGCACTCACGACCTGCTCCGCAATGCCATGTACGGCATCTTCATGGAGGCCGGTTACACAGTGGCACCTCAGTGTCATGCCTTTGACAGCTGGGGCGGATGGCCGCCTCCACTAGGCGCGCCGATCTCGTCGCCAGCTCGCTGGGCGGGGGGCCCCGGCTAATGGCCGACGTCTTCACCACCGACTGGGTCGATTGCAGGCGCGCCCATCGCTCGTCGGAGGAGGCAGGCTTCGCAGTCCGCCAAGCAGACAAGTGCTCGCCCATTGAGAATAGGGGCTGGAAAAACCAGCCCGAAAAATAATGAACAGAATACGAGCAGAGGGCGTCAAGGAGATTAAAGACAGCGATCGCCCAGCGGACGACGAGTTTGTCCCGTTCGCCGTCGATGTCCATGGAGCGTTTGGGACTCGGTGGCTCGACCTCCTGCAGCACCTTGCGAGGCGTGCAGTGGCCCGCCGCCAAGGGCAGCAGAGCGAGCAGCCCGGCTTCAATGCCGCCGGGTTGCTTGCTCAAGTGTTTAGGATGCACCTAGCCGTCTCCCTGCAGAGGTCACTTGCCTTCGCCGTCCACCTTCGTGCAGGCCGCGCCTTGGCTGCTGCCTCCAGGTTCCGTCAGGGCGACGTCTTTTCGCCCTCTAGCTATGCTGACCTGCACTTGCTGACTAGAGGTTTCTGAGAGTCTCCTTTCCGACGTCTTAACGCTTAGTATCTCGTTTCTTGCGCCCTCTGGCACGTTCAGACCTTGTCCAATCTTTTGGGCTGGCTTCTCACGGCCACTGCTGTCAATCTGGAAGCGTTTTCCTCCCAGCCACCGCCCTTTGTCTGGAAGCGTCTTCCTTCTGCAGCCTCTGCAGCCTGAAAGGGCCGGATGGCGCAAAAAGCAAAAAGCAGGATATCAGTCTCCAAGACGTCAGCAAGTGGGCTTTCAGGCAGCGCCCCTGGCTGCTGCCTCTGGCTCTGGCCAGGGGACCTACTTCCAGGAGCCTAGCGTATCTGACCTGAGGCTGCTTAGCAGGGGTTACTGAATGAACTGTAGCTGCTTTGTTTCTGTGTGCTTGTTTTTCGTAGCAGCTTTTCCTGGCCCCCTTCTCGTCCCGTGTTGATTCTTTTTTGGGCTGGCTTTACTGAGCGCTCCCTGGCTGATGTCTTAGTCCTAGTCCTTTCAGTAGTCTACTCTAGTAAGTGCAAGTCGGAGTACGGAAGGGCGGAAAAGCGTCGCCCTGACGGAACCTGGAGGTAGCAGCCAGGGGCGCGGCCTGCACGCCAGTGGACGGCAAATGCTGAGGGCCACTGCACGGCGCGCCTCGTTTGCTCATTGCCGCCTGCCCGCAAGCCTGCACGCCCACGCCCCTCCGCGTTCCTCCCCGCCCGCCGCCATGGCTCTCACCTTCTACTACTCCCCCATGTCCACCGCCAGCATCACCGCCGACGTGCTGGCCGAGCTCGGCACCCCCTGCGACCGCGTGCAGCTGAACATCCAGGCCGGCGACACCCGCAAGCCCGACTTCGTCCGCCTCAACCCCAACGGCCGCGTGCCCGTCATCGTGCACCACGGCACGCCCATTTGGGAGTCCGCCGCCATCACTATGTACCTCGGCGAGACCTTCGGTGTCGAGGCCGGCCTCTACCCCCCTTCGGGCCCCCGCCGCGGGGAAGCCATGAAGTGGATCACCTGGGCCAACGTCACGCTGGCCGAGGCGGCCGGCCGCCTGTCTCACGCGCTCCAACCTGGCACCGGTGGGGCTGTCGAGCCCGGCTCCAGGGACGACCTGCCCAAGGAGCAGAACGCCGAGCCCAAGGCTCGAGAGGACCTCGACTCACGCCTCCGCATCCTGGAGACCGGCCTGGACGGCAGGCAGTTCTTGCTCGGGGACTACACCTTGGCTGACACGCAATTACAAAGCCTGGTTAGCTGGCTAACGTTCATGAGCGTCGATCTCACGCCGTTTCCTAATCTGCAAGCCTGGCTCAAGCGCTGCCATGACCGCCCCGCGATCAAAGCAATGCTGGCGGCTGCTGGGATGTGATTGGAAGGCCAGCGGTCCGATCAACTGCAGGGCGTCCGGGTTGGAATACCTCCTTGCTCAATATCTACTGTACTAAACACCTTCACTACTTATGGATGATTAGTCTACAGCAAAGAAAGGTCTTGCTTTGACAGACATATTGCTCTTACTTTACATACTTTCTGTGACCCTTGGCATGCTCACGAGGCACATATACACATACACGTATACAAACGTATTTTGTTTTAAGATAGACATATCTGAGACAGCTGAAAGCCAATGGGTCAACTCGTACAAGGAGCGTATGGGTCATCAACATGCTTGTCATCTGTGTGCAACCTAATATGCGGTAGACAGAGCTGACAAGAAAGGAGAAGCACTGCATCAGCATGGACTTGAATCCCTGTGCTTATCATTCCCAAGGTCGTGTTCAAAGTACTGACGAGCATACAGTACCACCACAGACACTCATGCGGTGTCATAGGCATGCAACACTGGAGCTTCATGCACACATCGCCAAAGTATACGAGCAAGACTTGGCACTTGCAAAAGAGTTGGTGCCAATGAAACACAAGCCTGCTACACTTTCAACTTGACAAAGACCAGCTCAATCAACACCATGACGCTGCAGCAAATGCACTTCAAAACAACGTGATTTTGAAGCTTTCAATTAGGCAGCTGTGCTGCTAATATGGCTTTCAGTGAATGAGAAAAGGGTTTAGGGTTTAGGGTTTAGGGTTTAGGGTTTAGGGTT
>WELB01000236.1:9806-28454 GCA_009602725.1 Spirogloea muscicola
GTGCCCCTCGCGCTGCGACGGCGGCTGCTGGCGGCGCTTGCGCCCGCCGTGCCGCCGTCTCCGCCACCGGCCGTGGATGCGGAGCGCTCGGCACCCGCGGGCGTGCGGCATGGCACCATGGGCGCGGCGTCGGTGCGCGCGGGCGTCATCGCGGTCAAGTGCGGCATGACGGCGGCGTGGGACAAGTGGGGCTCGCGGCTGCCGCTCACGGTGCTGTGGGTGGACGACAACCAGGTGGTGCAGCTGAAGCACGACGCCGGCGGCGGCGGCCACCCGGCGCTGCAGGTGGGGTGCGGCCAGCGCAAGGCCAAGCACCTGAGCAAGCCGGAGGTGGGCCACTTCCGCGCCGCGGGCGTGCCGCTCAAGCGCCGCCTGGCCGAGTTCCGCGTCACGCCCGACGCCGTGCTGCCGCCCGGCACGCCGCTCACCGTGCGCCACTTCACGCCCGGCCAGTTCCTCGACATCACCGGTACCTCCACCGGCAAGGGCTTCCAGGGCGTCATGAAGCGGCACGGCTTCAAGGGCATGCCCGCCTCGCATGGCGCCTCGCTCTCCCACCGCAGCGGCGGCTCCACAGGCGGCCGCCAAGACCCCGGCAAGGTCCGCATGCATTGCATCTATGAGCCCCAACCTTGCCAGCTCATGTCGCACCACTGCCTCACGCCGTCGAAGCTCACGGCTGCAGGTGTTCAAGAACAAGAAGATGGCAGGCCAGATGGGCGCGCAGCAGTGTACTGTGAAGAACGTGTGGCTGTTCAAGGTGGAGCCTCATCGCAATCTGCTGTATGTCCGTGGCCAGGTTTGTGGCGCCTGTTCACTTCCTCCTTTGGCTACGTAGGCCTTCCTTGCATGCAAGTCCAGACCCTAAACCGCCAGGCTCCCCGACCGTCTGGCTGACGACGGGGTGTGCACGGGCTGGCATGGTGCAGGTGCCGGGCCACAGTGGCAACTTCGTGCTGGTCAGGGATGCCAATTTTAAGAGGCCCGACCCTGCAACGACTCCCTTTCCAACTTTTGTGCCGCCTGATGACGAGGACCCTGCAGTGTTGGAAGTGCCACTCGTTGCCGACTTTGGCGACAAGGACCCCTTCTTAGAGGACTGAGCGGACACGGTTCACGCAGACCAATGTCGCCTGGCATTGTTTGCTGTACATATACTGACCCACTAGTCGGAAATTGTTGGGCATTTCTTGCCTGGTGTTGCGCCAAGGGTGACGAGCCTACTGCTGCTGGACATCACAAAAGTGGGAATGAAGGTGGCACTACGTCCCCCCTTGCAGTCTAGCTGGCAGCTGATGGTGGTCATTGGCCTTGTCAGGGTGAGCACCATGGTGCTCTCCGGCTGCTACATCTCCAAGTGAGGGCAGGTCTTAGTTGCTGAGGTGTTCCATCTGAAGGTCGGTAGAGTGTTCGAAGTGGCGTGCGTTACTGCCAAAGTGTGCCCGTGTAGAAGCTGAGGGGGCACCTCGTGAAATTTGCGCTGCAAAAAGTAACAGAATGCCTACTTCATTAGACAGTGGCTGGCCTTGACAGCGACTCAAGTGGCCACTGGGTGCTCAATATACCCTGTTGAACAGCCGCAGGTTAGAGAAACTAGTCTCTGGGTAGCAGGTTACCTGTTCATAGCCAGAGGCTGCAGCCAAGGCGCGACCAGCACGCCGGTGAAGCGCGTTTGCCAATTACCTTTGCAGTGAAGAGACAAGCTCTTCCAACAAGGGAAGTGAAATCATTCTTCTCTTTTCTATTGTCTGGGCTGGCCACTTGAAGCCATCGCCCTCTACTGGAAGAAGGCACGTGGTGCGCATGAAATTGAAAGGGAGGCACATTCTAGCCTTACACAAATATCCTGGTCCACTGGAAGCGTCTGTCGTCAGAGAGAAGGCGCGCGGGGCGCATGAAATGAAAGGGAGGCCAATTCAAGCCAGTACATTGTTCAGGCGAAGTCAGAGAGAAAGACAGAAGTGGCACTCCCAGAAGGTTCAGAGGGGCCTAAGAGCGGTGAGCAGCTACAAAGGGGCCTGAGGATGCAATGGTAAAACAGGGGGAGGATGGACCACTCAATAAGTACGAGTGAGGAGCAATTGAATTGAATTGATTTGAAAGGGAGGCCGAGGGGACGAACTCGTCGGCAGGTGGGTGATCGGAGTGCTTGGCCGCCTTGCAGCGAGCGGCCTTCGAGGCAGCGTGGCCGGTTTTTTTCTTGGACAGAGGGGGCGGGGGCTGTGAAAAGCCCAAGCCCAAGCCAGCGCTTCGTGGGGACGTAAGGTGCTTGCTTCGAGGCCCATGTAGCCCCACATTCTGCACTTGCTTTTGCTCTTCATCAACGTGCAGGGCGCGCTCTAAGTCAGGCCTCCGGCTTTCGTGGCGGCGCTCCAGCTCCCCAAGTTAGCTTGTCAGATTTGTTTGTGCTCACCCGTGGGTACTAATGTCATCTTAGGTACCTTAGATTAGGTCTCCGTATTATGTAGCATTGTTTAGTCTGCACTCGACTCTGCCTGAACAATGTATTGGCTTGAATTGGCCTCCCTTTCAATTCATGCGCCCCGCGCGCCTTCTCTCTCTTTTGCCTGAACAACGCAAAGGGCTTATATTGGCCACCCTTTCATCTCAAGCGGGACCTCTAGGCGGCTCGCCTGCAGCGTGCGCTCGACGGGCAATCCTCAGCGCGGAGGGGCTGGGCTCGCCAGGCAGCCCCCATGGCGGCCGCCGCGGCCTTGGCCGTGGCCGCCGGGCGCGCCGGGCGGCGCGGGCTAAGCCCCTGGCGAGCGCGCGGCGGCGCCCGCGGGAGCTCCGTGGGCGCGGGCGGCGGGCAGTTTGCGAGCGGGTTCTCGATGCCGGCGCCCAAGAGCCTGGACGCCATCATCAAGCTGGAGGCGGTGGCGGGCAAGACGGCCGAGGAGATTGCGGCCATCTGGCAGGACTACCACCTCGGCCGCGGCCACGTGAGCGCCGTCATGGCCGCGCGCCTCTTCGCCACGCTCGCCGACCGCGCCACGCGCTGGTGAGCCTCAAATGCAGCTGCCGCGCCCGGCCTGCTCTTGGGCTGTTCGTGGGATCCTGGAGGTAAGAGACTTGGAATGGCAACCTCGCCTGTCTTGAGCAGCAGGTGATGTACATCCATCAAGGTGCTTGCCTTTGTACTTGGCCACTCAGGCCCTCCGTCACTCATCTCACAATCTGTTTCTTAGCCTTGACGCTACGAGCCACCCCGAGGCTTCATTTCACGCGCGCGTCGCTGCCTGCAGCCCGCTGTTCGTGCTGCCAGTGCGCAAGGAGCGCGGCTTCATCACCATGCTGCTCCAGGGTCGGTCCGCCCCTCTCCACCCCCCATGCTCACCCGCTGTGCCGTCGTGCGGTAACCCGGGCTCGGCTGGCGGCCCTCTTGGTTGTGCGCTCGAGGGGCTGCCCCAAGGGCGCCTGCGCCGCCCACCCAGCCATGCACAACCAACAAGCATAGCAGCGCGCGAGGGNTCTGCCTGAACAATGTATTGGCTTGAATTGGCCTCCCTTTCAATTCATGCGCCCCGCGCGCCTTCTCTCTCTTTTGCCTGAACAACGCAAAGGGCTTATATTGGCCACCCTTTCATCTCAAGCGGGACCTCTAGGCGGCTCGCCTGCAGCGTGCGCTCGACGGGCAATCCTCAGCGCGGAGGGGCTGGGCTCGCCAGGCAGCCCCCATGGCGGCCGCCGCGGCCTTGGCCGTGGCCGCCGGGCGCGCCGGGCGGCGCGGGCTAAGCCCCTGGCGAGCGCGCGGCGGCGCCCGCGGGAGCTCCGTGGGCGCGGGCGGCGGGCAGTTTGCGAGCGGGTTCTCGATGCCGGCGCCCAAGAGCCTGGACGCCATCATCAAGCTGGAGGCGGTGGCGGGCAAGACAGCCCAGGAGATTGCGGCCATCTGGCAGGACTACCACCTCGGCCGCGGCCACGTGAGCGCCGTCATGGCCGCGCGCCTCTTCGCCACGCTCGCCGACCGCGCCACGCGCTGGTGAGGCTCTTGGCCTCCTCTTACGCTGCTCGTGGGTTCCTGGAGGTGAGAGACTTGGAATGGCAACCTCGCCTGTCTTTAGCAGCAGGTGATGTACATCTATCAATGTGCTTGCCTTTGTACTTGGCCACTCAGGCCCTCCATCAATGATTTACAATCCTTTCCGTCAGCCTTGACGCTGCGACCAGCCCCGCGGCCTCTTGTCACGCGATGGCCTTGCCTGCAGCCCGCTGTTCGTGCTGCCCGTGCGCAAGGAGCGCGGCTTCATCACCATGCTGCTCCAGGGTCGGTCCGCCCTCTCCAACCCCCACGCCCACCGCTATGCCATCGTGCGGTAACCCGAGCGCGGCTGGCGGTCCTCTTGGTTCTGCGCTCAAGGGGCTGACTAAGGTGCGCATGATCAGTCACGCAAAACCAACCAGAAGAGCGGCGCGCGAGGGTGTGTTGTAGCGCAGATGCCGCACCTGCTCTTCACGGGCCTCGAGGACTACAAGGCGCTGGGCCCGCAAGCGACGCCGTACATGACCGTTTCGCACTACAAGGACCTGGCTGACACCAAGGGCCTTGTGCTCGTGCGCGGGGATGTCGTGCTGCCCAGCAAGCTGAACGACGACGAGGTGCACAACGAGGCCGCAACTCCCTGGCTAGCCGGCTGGACCACCGGTCGCAAGAGAGGTTGTGCAGACGGCCATCAATCCCTTGTCGTGACCGTAATGTGATCACTCCTGCAGGCAAAGGCGCTGCTCAGGGATGCGCACGCCTTCTTCCTTGAGGACAACAAGTACCGCCATGTGACGACGTTCAACAAGGCCAGCGCTGATTTCAAGTTCGAGGAGGTGCTCAGGGAGGCCGGCGTGCCTTACTCACCTTGAAGGAGCAAGACTGCTGTGATTGAGTAGCATATCGAAAGTCAAGCCCGATACCGGGCCACTGTACAAACAGGGAGATTTGAAGGGGTGTTGATATTGCGGCCGCCCTTCAGGAAGAGTTGCAGAGAGATAGCACTGCTCAGGACGCATAGGTGCACCTGAGTAATTAGGCCATGGCAAGGCCGTCGACCAGGGATCAGGGATGCTTGTCCACAGACGATGTACTGGAGTGTGCGCACACACACCTTCCAGCTACCTCCAGGCTTTCTGCCAGCGCTGCTTAAGGCCTGCCTTGACCTGCAGAGCTTGCAGATCAGCATATCGAGCTGCGTGACCACGATCCACGGTCCTTACAACACCCCGGACAGGGAACTGGTTGCCAATCCGTATCCAGAGAAATTTCATACATAATTTACAGAGGTAGCAGCATAGTCAGCAGACTGCCCCTCACATGTGCCCAGGCACAAGCTGGCCCAGAGAAGGCCGACCTAAAGTACCGCTATGCGACAAGTAGCTGAGCTGCATGACTAGCTCTGTCAGCCAGCAGCAGCGGCTCCATGGGCAGACGGTGACCGCTCTTGGTGAGGCCGAAGCCGAGTGGGTAGAGCGGATCGTAGTGGGCGCTTCCCGCCGACATTGGTAACTGAGAGACATTGCGGAACCATGACACTGGCAAGCGGCCTGCAAAGTCGTAGCCATCACCCAGTAGGACTTCGGCAATGCCATCGCCCTCAGTACCAGGGAGCCAAGCGGCAACCAGGACGTCAATATGCGGCAGGAGGTGCTCAATTGTCAGCGGCCGCCCCGAGAGGAGTACCACAACGCATGGCATGGCTTGGCAGACTTTAAGAATGGCTGTCTCGGCAGCCGCATCCAAGACAAGCTTAGGGTCGTCCCCGAAATACTCCGCATACGGCTGCTCACCAGTGATTACAATCCCCAGGTCTCCTTGCTCACCCTCCCTTGGGATCCGCATATGCCTCATCCTCGACTCACTTCCCTCCAGGACGGCCCTGATGCCATCAAGCACAGTCTTGCCTGCATGCAGTGGGCAGCATATGCATACAGGAGCACGACACAAATACTGACAGTCAGTTAGGCACATGGAGCGCTGCAGCACGATGAGAAGCAGGAGGGTGGCAGGAGCCGACCGGGAGTGATGGGCCCTGGAAGGCCCTGCCAGTAGATGGACCAGCCGCCACACTGGAGGCCGATGTCGTTCGCGTGCGAGCCCGTCACGAGGACCCTCATTCCTCGCTTGCTCACAAGTGGGAACATTGTGCCGCCCCCATCCCTTCTTTCGTTCTTGAGCAGCACAAGGGACTCGCGCACGGCTCTGGAGCGGCGGAGGTCAGGCCGAAAGGGTGCTGTCAAGCAAGGAAGGCCAATGGTGGCCCGCTAGACTGGCGACTACCACTACATTACGGCAGTGCTGTGATCTAACGTGGGCCGCAATTTCAACACAAACCTGCGGGCGAGTGCTCGGTGCGGCTTGGCTCCCAGCAGCGGCAACAGCGCGCGGTTGGAGCAGGCATTCTCAAAAAGCCCCAGCCTGCGCTTCATGGCCAGGATGCGACTCACTGCGTCGTCGATCCTCTCCAGGGCCACATTCCCTGCCCTTACCTCCTCAATGAGAGTCTCGATAAATTCCTTGTACGTGTCCGGCACCATGACCATGTCGATGCCCGCATTGATGGCTGTGCGCACCTGACCGCACCACAGCACCGTCAGCTTGTGTGTCCAGCTGCCAAGCTCCACGACACCAAGGGCGAGGCACAATGATCGCGTCACGAGCGAGGGGACAGTGCCTGCGAACCTGCGTCGTCCAGTTGCCAGGCAGCTGCTGGATTGCCGCCCAGTCGGAGACGACGAGGCCGGAGAAGTTGAGCTCGCTCTTCAGCACGTTCGTGATGAGGTAGCGGCTGCCGTGCATCTTGAAGCCGTTCCAGCTGCTGTAGCTCACCATGAGCGCCGACACGCCATGCCTCATGGCGTGCACATATGGTGGCAGGTGCACACGCCGCAGCTCCTCCTCGCTGACCTCGGTGTCGCCCTGATCGTGGCCCCCAGTTGTGCCACCGTCACCGATGTAGTGCTTGGCGGTAGCCGCAATCAGAACATCGCCAGGGAGCGCGGACGTGGGGTCGCTCACGTCACTGCTCCGCTCCTGCAAGCCCGCCCCTTCGAATCAGGCCATTCAGAACCACAAAACACCTGTCTTTGTCCAATGCAGAGTCTGCGCCTGCCCACCTGCTGCTCAACTCAAGCAGCTGGTGGTGGTGAGACCTGGTAACCACGGATCTCAGCGGTGAGGGCGTTGACGATGCCGGTGTGCTCACTGAAGCTCTCATAGCAGCGCCCCCAGCGGGGGTCCCGGCATACCGACACCGCCGGCGCAAAGGTCCACCGTATGCCGGTCGCCACCACCTCCTGCACGCCCTCCGCAGCATCCCACATCACTGCTCCCGACAGGTTGGCCGAAGCATGCCAGCAGCGGGGGGTGTGCAGCCTCACCCTCGCAGATGCTGCCGCAACAGCCGCCACGAGCTGGGGATCGCGAGTGGCGCCCAGCCCGACACGGTGCGGGAAGAGTGTGGCGCCATACACATTGTTGTGGCCTGCCCCCGGCGCAGAGGCGAGCCCGAGCAGCGCAGTCAGAAGGCAGCAAGCGGACACGCCGACCGCGTGATCGGGCAGCAGCGTCGTGGTTCGGTGGCGGGGGAGCTTGGGCCGGACCGTGGACGGCGTCGATGCCCCACAGGAGGGGGATGCGGAGGCGCGTGCGGCCGGCCTGCGCCTGCAGGCCGTCCACCATGGCCACCCAGTCCTCCGCGCGGTTGCCCGACAGCGGAGCGCCGCCGCCGCCGCTGGGGCGCCACGGCGCGGACGCGGGCGCCAAGGCANTGTCGGCGCGCGAGCTGGTGGAGGCGGCGCCGTGGGTGACGCGCGACGGCGCCGTCATCGTCGGCGGGCGCCGCGACTCGGTGCTGCTCCTGGACTCGCTGTCGGGCGAGGTGCTGCGCACCTTCACCGCCGTTCCCGACGGCAACTCCTCCAGGCCGCCGGCGGCGGCGCAGGCAGAGGCGGTGCTGGACGCGGACCCCTCCCTGGCGCGGCGCCGCGGCGGCCGGCCGCTGCTGCTCAAGCTCACCGAGTACTCGGTGCGCGCTCTGGAGATGGGCAGCGCCGTGGGCGCCGAACCCCACCGTGGCGCTGAGGAGGAGCGGTGGGCTGTGGCGGTCGGCGAGCTCAGCGCAGCCCTGCTGCCCTGGCAGGGCCGCCCCGGCTCGTCGTCGGCGCCGGCGTCGCCGCCATCGTCCGGGCTCTGGTCCATGGACGCCAACAACACGCTGCGCCGCCTGGACGCTGCGTCGGGCCGGCCCAGCTGGGCCGCCTCATTCCACTCGCCGCCCTTGAAGCTCTTCTTGGGCGACCCGCTCGTGGAGGAGGAGCTGGTGCCGGAGGCCCCCGAGAGCCCCGTCGTCGGCGGCGAGCAGATCATGCTTGGCATGCTGCGCGGCCAGTATTTTGCCCTGCCAGCAAAGCGCGCCCCGCCAGCATTGCCCGCCGCGGGCAGCAGTGAGGGGCCGGCAATGCCCCTCGCCAAGCATGGCAAGTACACAGCATCCTCCTCCCCCAGCGGCGCCTCAGACAGCGTGCCTCTTTCGCCAGGCGCAATTTCGGAGCTCATGCCCTCCACGATCGTCTTCAAGGACGGCCCGCCAGGTCGGAGTGGCCCAACGGCACTCGTGCCCGTGCCCATCACCCCCTACACGGCCGTCGCGAGCGACCTCTGTGAGGCGCCATCCGGCTGGACGACCATCAGGCATGGTGCGCTGCCTGCTTTGACGGCCCTGCCAGCTGCTCAGACGCACCAAGCGCTACCTTCTCCGAGTTCCTCTATGCCACTGGACACGCTGGCTCCGTCCCTCCAGACTTCCACGGCGTTGCTTGTGCTTGGGGGCTGCCTTGGCGGCTTGCTCCTGGCTGCGCTGGCGGCGAGGATTTTCCAGCCGGCCACGACCAAGAAACACTCACCGCTCAAGCACGCGGCGTCCGAGAAGGGCGGCGGCGGCGTAGCGTCCTCTCGTGCCCGTAAGAAGGCCCGTGGCAGCGGCGCCAAGTCAAGAGCAGGTGCAGCGGAGGGCAGTTCCACCAGCACAATCATGAATGGGCATTCCGTGGCGGTGGTCGGGGCAGCGTTTCCAGGTGAGGAGCGTGTTAAGCTATCACGGGAAATCGGGCGAGTAGGCGGAGGAGGCGGCCTAGCAGAGGTGGCAGCAGGTGAGGTGGCAGAAGGATGGGTGCGGGTGGGGCGGCTCGAGGTGAGCAACAAGGTCATCGGGTACGGGAGCCATGGCACGGTGGTGACGGAGGGCCGCCTGGAGGGTCGCACCGTGGCGGTCAAGCGCCTGTTAGCACAGTTCTACGAGAAGGCGCGTAAAGAGATTGCGGCGCTCATCGCCTCCGACGAGCACCCCAACATTGTGCGCTGCTTTGCCATGGAGGAGGACTCCGACTTTGTGTATGTCGCGCTCGAGCGCTGCGCCTACTCCCTCTCGGATCTCATCCTTGGCTATGGCCACGAGGACCCTTCCGGCGGCGCTATCCGGGACGGTGTCTTGCCGCCGCTCCCTGTGGACTATGTCCTGGGCGAAGCCGTGAAGCAGGCCATCGCTAAGCTCGGTGGCCTCAAGGAGCTGGTGCTGTGGGACGAGCGAGACCGGCCTTCGGCGCTGCTGCTCCAGCTCATGAGGCAAGCCGCCAACCACTCCCCGATGCTCGCGCGGCCTGCTTGGCACCTGCTACTCCTCCTTTGTCGATGACCGCAGACCCTGTTTCGCCTTCGTTACCAGAGCAACCTGACTCAGAAGACCTTGCTCTCCTGTCATGACGGCAGGGACATTGTGGAAGGGCTCGTCCATCTGCATGCACTTGGGATTGTGCACAGAGACCTCAAGCCGCAGAACGTACTCATCAGCTGCATGAGTGGAACCCGGAGCAGCAGCTGCTCTGGGCCTGCAATGCGCGCCAAGCTCTCCGACATGGGCATCAGCAAGCGCCTAGCCGCGGACGCCTCGTCCTTTGACCCAAACGCTACTGGTGAGCGTGCTCTGCCCACCCTTGCCAAGAACAACTATCTGCTGTGCCCGCACTCTCCTCCCCCAACTCCCCCCTTACTACCCCTCTTCTTACTCAAAGAGCTTGAATCAAAGAGTTGGGCTCGAGTCTGCTGCAGTCACCTCTAGAACCTTACGCAAAGCAAAAGCCTGCGATGGACCTTCAGTGCTCAATTTTCGGGCCGTGCATTTGTGGGCGCAGGAATAGGGAGCAGCGGGTGGCAGGCACCAGAGCAGCTGGCACAGGGGCGCCAGACGCGTGCTGTGGACGTGTTCGCGCTTGGCTGCGTGCTATTCTTTTGCTGCTCAGGTGGCGCGCACCCCTTTGGCCACCGCTTGGAGCGCGATGCCAACATCATGCGTGGCCAGTGTGACCTTTTCCCCATCCAGCACATCCCCGAAGCGCGCCACCTCCTGGCCTCCCTCCTCCACAAGGACCCGCTGCGCCGGTTGACAGCAGCACAGGTGGCCTGCCACCCACTCTTTTGGGATGCTGGGGAGCGCCTGGCATTCTTGCGAGATGCCAGCGACCGCGTGGAGGGTGAGGACCGGGAGGAAGCCTCCACGCTGCTCAAGGTGCTGGAGGAGCGGTCCAGTGAGGCTCTCGGCGGCGGGCCCTGGGATGAGAAGCTCGACTGGGAGCTGATTGACAACCTGGGTCGCTACCGCCGCTACCACTTCCGCTCCGTGCGTGACCTCCTCCGTGTCATCCGCAACAAGAGCAACCACTTTCGGGAGCTACCCATCCACATGCAGGTGTGGCCAACAGCCCTTCCTAGCATCGGCTTGCCACACTTGCACTTCGATGTGTTGCTGCTGTCAAACTGCAGACACAAGCAAGCACGAGGAGGCAGCTAACAGTGCTCCTCGTGCAATGTGCGGCGCTCGCTTCAGGAGCTCATGGGCCCGCACCCGGAGGGCTTCGAGTACTACTTTGCTGTGCGCTTTCCCGAGCTGCTGATACAGGTGTACGAGGTCCTTCAGCAGGAATGCGTGCAGGAGCCGGCCTTCAAGCACTACTTTGCGCCCTTTGCCTCATCCTGACGTGTGCCCTCTGCCCACTCTGTACAGCTTCCCATTATGCCATGACGAGCTCAAGCTCGTCAAAAATTCAGCTCGCTCGCCCTATGCAACTGCCTCCTGGAGAGTGCTGCTTCCTGTTCATGTGCCATATCCACTTCCTATATTGCTCGTATTCTTGCTAGCAATCGCATTGCTAAGATTAACAGCAGGCCATGTCACTCTTTCTAGATGCTTTCTACACCCTCTATGGCAGTGAGTGCATGCTGCCCAGCAGGGGCGGCTGGAGGCAGTGTCAAGTGGAGATTGCTGGCCACCTGATCGTCAAATATGGGTCATCGAGTGACACTGCATGGCTCAGGCCCAGTACATGACATGCAGCTCTCTGTGGGCCATTGGAAGAAAGCTTCGATCAGAGCAGAAAAAGCAATCAAGCAGAGGCATCTCAGCAACCTGGCTACCTGTCGAGGAGAATTGATCTGTAGCGAAAATATGCCAAGCACTGCTCATTCATACACAGGACGGGCAGCGGTTTCGAGAGCGAGACCAAGAATGCGGTAGGTCGTCAAGTGCACACGGGAGCGTGGCTTTCCAGGGAGAATATTCAGTGGGGACTAGAGAGGGCTGCTCAGCGGCGCCTTGGAAGGGAGGCGCATGGTGAATGCAACCCAAGGGCAGGGAGTGAGGGAGGGCAATCGTGACCACACCAAGAGCTGCTGCGGGTGCATGCCCCTGCCATCTAGGTGGAGCAGCACACGCCCCGCGGTTTAGGCCGTGGCTGCTTCGCCCTCGGCCTCCAGCATGTCGTCGTAATCGGCGCCGTAGCCATCATCGTCCTCCAGCTCGTCGTCAAAGCCCAGGCTGAGGGCCTGCATCTTGAAGCCGGCGCGCTGGATGACCTCCACCAGCCCTGACGCAACGCCTGTCGCCTGCACACTTGCCAGCTTCGTGCACTGCATGGCCACGGCACGCGATCGGAGCAACCACCGCATCAGCGGAGCACTCAGAAGGAACAGTAGGGTCGTCAAGGGTCGCACAGGTTCTCTTGCCACGGCGCAGAGATGTTGTGAAGAGTGTCCTGGCCGTTGTGTGCCGGCACAGAGAGGCGGAGGTTGTGAGGGGGCCATTTGTGATGTTTGAGAAGAGAGACGGCGGTGGATCGATGCAGCCCACCGCCGCAGAGGCGCGCGTGCCTCACCTCGACAGTGGCGCAGCCCTCGGAGAGAGACACCTTCACTCTGCTGACGCCTTCCACGGCCTGCAGTGCCAACAAGGCCCCGATCAGGCTCTAGCCTGACAGCTCCAAGGACCGGAGCGGCCGCACTCGCCCAGCCCAGCCTGTCAACTGTCAGGTGCAGCAGCGGCGGCGACCCAGGTCGGGAGGCGGCCAAGCCATGAGGCGAGGGGGCTGCGGGCTTCACGGCACCTCCAGGGCCTTGACGACGCGCGGAGCGGCGGACTCGCTCAGCCCGCCTTCAGCCTGCAGGCACACGCCTGGCGGGCGCATGAGCATCCGCAGACCCATCTCGGTGCCTGGCATGCCACGCATTGCGGCTGCAGGCCGCCTCCTGGCGGCGGGACCGCCAGCCGCACCTTGAAGAGCATCGCGACCTGGTCGCCGGGGCCGGCGGCGTACTCCGCGTCCTCGGGCGCCGCGGCGACGTCTGTGAGCTCCGCGCCCTCCGCCTGCGGCTCGTCGAGCGCAGAGATCGCGGCAGCCGCCGCCGCTACCGCCGCCGTCGGCGGGGAGGCGAGCCTCCGGTCGGCAGGCGGCCGCCGCCGCCNCGCAGGCGCAGCGCCGCCATGGCGAGCCTGCCGGGGAGGAGGGGGGGAGGGGGGTTTGGCGGCGCAGCGGCGCTGGCCCGGGGTCACGATCCCCTTTTTTTTTGTTGTGCCTGAGCAATGTATTGGCTTGAATTGGCCTAGCTTTGATCTCGTGCGCACCTTCTCTCTTGGTGGGAAGCGAGTCCCCCACCCCCACAAGCTCAGGCTCATGCTTGCCCACCGCCAAGAGAGAGAAGGCGCGCGGGGCGCATGAATTGAAAGGGAGGCCAATTCAAGCCAATACATTGTTCAGGCAGAGTCGAGTGCAGACTAAACAATGCTACATAGAAGAAAGTTTCGCCCATTGAGAATAGGGGCTGGAACAACCAGCCCGAAAAAGAATGAACAGAGTACGAGAAGGGGGCCAGGGGAAGCGCTAAGTAACAGAAACAAAGCTGCTACGAGACACTCAGTAACCCCTGCTAAGCAGCCGCAGATCAGAGATGCTGGGCTCCTGGAAGTGGGTCCCCTGGCCAGAGCCAGAGGCAGCAGCGAGGGCTCTGCCGGCACGAAGGTGCAGCGCCCGGGCCATGGACCTCCAGCCACCAGTCAATTCGGCCGCGCTTTTCTGCAGCGAGACGGCCAGGCGCATTCGAAACACTTGCGCCAGCGACCCGGCTGCAGGGAAGTCAACCGGCTCCCCATGGAAGCGCCGGGCGATGGTGTGCGGGTACATAATACGGAGACCTAATCTAAGGTACCTAAGATGACATTAGTACCCACGGGTGAGCACAAACAAATCTGACAAGCTAACTTGGGGAGCTGGAGCGCCGCCACGAAAGCCCGAGGCCTGACTTAGAGCGCGCCCTGCACGTTGATGAAGAGCCAATGCTTGCGAGCGCTGCAAACTAAGCGAGCGCCGCATTTTTTTAATATGCAACTAAGGCCTGCGGAATGCTGGAGTGGCCCAAGCTGCCCCCCCGACTTCGACGACGCGCATCAACCAGCCGGGCCAGATGCTGGATCAGGGAGGACCATTTCACGCCGTAGCCTCCATAGATATCCATGGCACACGGGTAAAGATGGTCCCCTCGAGGATGATCATGGTAGTGCCGCTCCTTCTTGCGCTCCGCGCTGGACGTGGCCCAGCCAGACACGGTTGACGTTGGTGCGCCAGCCTTGTATGCGTCGATCAGTACCACGTCCAAGAGCAGACGAGGCCCACCGCCCAGAAAGAGGAAAGGTGGACGAGCCTCAGCTGGTGGCGCAATGGCTTGTCAGTTGCCGTCCGCTCTTACTCGGCCATCCGTCAGCGACCTCGTCGTGCTGGCTCGTGGTTACCGAGCGGGTCGCTTGGCAGCAGGTGTACCATCTGTCCATGGGCTTAGCCTTTGTGCTGGCCCACTCAGGCCCTCCACTCGACACACACCAGTCCCGGGGCGGGGCTTCCGCAGGCAGCACCCCCCGCGGCCGCCATGTCGTCGGTGTACGTGGTGGAGCCGCCGACGCGCGGCAAGGTGGTGCTGGCCACCACGATGGGCGACGTGGACGTGGAGCTGTGGCCCAAGGAGGCGCCCAAGGCCGCGCGCAACTTCGTGCAGCTGTGCGCGGACGGGTACTACGACGGCGCGCCGTTCCACCGCGTCATCAAGGGCTTCATGGTGCAGGGCGGCGACCCCACCGGCACCGGCACCGGCGGGGCGTCCATCTACGGCGCGCCGTTCGCGGACGAGATCCACTCGCGGCTGCGGTTCAGCCACCGGGGGCTGGTGGCGTGCGCCAACGCCGGGGCGCCCAACAGCAACAACTCCCAGTTCTTCTTCACGCTCGACCGCTGCGACTGGCTCAACAAGAAGCACACCATCTTCGGCAAGGTCACGGGCGACACCGTGTACAACATGATGCAGCTGGGCGATGTGGAGGTCGGCGACGACGACCGCCCCCTCGACCCCCCCGCCATCCACTCCGTCGAGGTATGGCCTCTGCTGTCCCAGCCTTGCTTCGCAACGCTCCCGGCACGCGCGCCCGTCCACCGAGTACGCCTGACGGCAGCGTTGGCAGGGCGCTAGAGGCGCAGGTCATCTGGAACCCCTTCGACGACATGGTCCCGCGCAAGGGGCTGCACGTCGAGGAGGACAGGAAGTCGGACGGGGACATGCTGGCGGCGCGGCCGGCCGCCAAGGAGAAGGAGAAGAAGTGCGCTCCTCTGCCTGCCCACCGCCGATGTGCTGTGGGAACTCGGGCGAGCCTCTCGAGCTGATGTAATGTGGCCTGACGCTGGTGTGGGGTACGCACATGTCGTCGCTTGCTCCAGGAAGCTGAATCTGCTGTCATTCGGGGAGGAGGCGGAGGAAGAGGAGCAGGAGCTGGACAACGTGCAGGTGAAGATCAAGAGCAGCCATGATGTGCTCCACGACGACCCGCGCCTCCTGCGCGGTGACATCGCCGACGACGACTACAAGCCCGTATGTTCTCCTGCCTCCGTAACAACCTTGAGCTCGTTATCATGTTGTGAAACATTGAGTGCTTACACAAATTGAGCAGTTTGAGTTGCTGTTTCATCATGCAGGACCCAGAGGAGGTGAAGAGGAGGGAGGGCTTGAAGGCGGGTGTCAGGCAAGCCCTGGCCGCTGGCAGCCGAAAGGATGCACTGCCAAAGCTGGAGGAGCCAGCTCAGAGCGGCGACCAACGTGTCGGCGATGACAAGGCCGCCGGAAGCCCTTTGGAGGGGGAGAGTGACGACGATAGCAAGGACGACGATGACTTCGACGCCCGCATGCGGGGGCAGATCATGGAGAAGCGGCGCACCAGGGGTGACACCTTGGGCGCCAAGGCTGACAGGCAAAGTCAACGTGAGGCGCACAGCTGCCTCACGAACTGCGGCAAACACACTACCTGGTCAAGCAGTTCTGTGTGCAACTTAAGAAGCAGGACCCTGCACGAAGCATGCTCAAGTTTATGGCAGTTTACAGCTGACTTGTCCTCAGTCCAAGACCTGATCTTAAATGCAATGACTGCCATGGGGTGCGCCAGGATCGGCGGCTCACAGTCAAAGGCCGCCACCGCCCCCTCCTGACAAGCCCGCGGAGAAGGAACCTGTCTCCAACTCTGACCTTTCTTCTGATGAAGGGTAGGTCTTCGGACATCGACTGTGTGGCCATTGCTCTATCAGTGACTACATGTTCCTGCGGAGGGCGATCAGATACAGCGTTATGGTGCCTTGAGGTAGTCATCTGACAAGGCGGCGTGCACTACGGCAGGGAGGACTCTGAAAGTGGCGAAAAGGAAACTGGACCGTCCAAGAAAGGAAGGAGGAAGGTGGAGAGGCTGCTCCTGAAAAAGAGGGGGCTGGGCTCCGAAGGCCGAGCTGCTGCGGCTGCAAAGGCCGATACAGAGGGCCAGATGCTCACGCCCCTGGAGCAGGAGCGGCGCCGGCTGCAGCAGAAGAGCCGACGTCAACGTGGGCGCGAGGACGAGGCACGACCATGCACTCCTCTCTCTCATATGTATCTCAGATGTGTTCCTAAAGCACTCTGCTCTTTATGGACGTCATCGATCAGGATCGGGTGATGTGTGCTGCCAGGCCAGGCCTGATTGGTGACCATCATATTTGCAGACTCTGGCTAAGCTCGACGCCTTCAGAAGAAAGCTTGTGGAGGCCCAAGCTGCGCCCACTGCAGAGGCAAGCCAGACCGTCAGGGAGGCCCCCGCAAGTAGCGATCATGATGAAGTGGCTGACCGGTTCTTTCTGATGCATCGCCTCAAGTTTGCTGTCGACCCCTTCAAGAAGGTCAGCCTGGGCCCTTGCTGGCCTACAGCGATACAGCCACTTTTATTGCTCAAGTGTCTGTGGGGACTGGGCATGCCCCGCGGTCATGATCGTGCGGCATGTTGCTTCTTGGCATCCCACGTGACAAGTTGCCCCGGAACATGTCAATGATCTATACCAGCTTCCGTCACCATTGAATGCCCTTGCCGATGCGCGTCCTGCAGGACGACATGGAGAGGAACAACGATCCCAACCAGTATGTGGTCCACGACCCCTTGCTGGAGAGGGGGAAGTCTAACTTTAACAAGGAGCAGGCAAAGCTCAAGAAGCGGGGCCGCAAGTGGGCTGGCAAGTCCATGGACTAGCCCCTCACTAGCTCAGGGTCTGCCATATGTTGCCTCTGTGACTCATTAGCCATGAGTGTGATGCTCCTATCCTCATGACGTGTCAGCGAGAGCCTCGGACTTCCATGCCAAATGGGGCTGCACATCAGCCCCCGTGTGGTGCAAAGCAGCTGCCAAAATGATTGTGGAGTGGAGATGCATCCACATAGGAGGCAAGAGATTGCTTTGGCTGAATACCACGGGGTGCCCACCTAGGTATGGCTATTAGTGTGGCGAATACTTCAGAACCAGAAACAACACATTGAAGGAGTGCCTTTGCAAGCATGCAGAGTGCAACTCCAGGAGCATCGGGTAGTGAAACTGCTCCGCAGGTTTAGTGCACAAGACACCCTCGTCATCTAGCAGATGCTGGGGCTCTGCTTGAACCCCTGGTGGCAACATGTGAGAGTGTGATGCTCCACGTCAGGAGGCTGACCTGGGTCAGTGCCCATTAGCTGCCACTCCAATTGCACCACAAGAGCGCAGTGCCACATCGCAAGAACACTGCGAGCCTTGACCTGTACAAGCGCACCAGGCAAACGCTCACACATCGTACTTCTTGGTGGAGATCTGCTGCACGTCACCGTAACTCTCCAGCTCCGCAATGTCTGCCGGGCTGCCCAGGAAGAGTGGCAACCGGTGGTGCAGCTTGGCGGGTGCAATATCCAGGATGCGCCGGGTGCCATCAGAGGCCCGGCCACCGGCCTGCTCCGCCAGCAGTGCCAGCGGGTTGGCCTCATACACGAGTCGCAGGTGCGACCGCGGGTTGGCAGCCACTCCGCCATACAGTAGCGTGCGGTGGAAGTCGGCAACCAGCGAGCAGATGTAGCGCGCCGAGTACTGCTTCCCGCTCTCGCCGCGCCCCTGCCGCACTGCATCAATGTACCGCTGGAGGCCTGGCGGCCAGTCGAAGTACCGTGCATCGTTGAGCGAGTAGATTTGCCCTGGCCGCCACCACCAGCGCCAGCCAGAAGGTGCCCGTCAAGATACGATTGGCGATCTGGATGGCAAGAGGCCCTGCCCCGGTTTGCATCGTTCGGCTTTTTTTAAGGACTAGCACAGCTGTGATGGCACCTCCGCCAGGCTTCACCTCGCTCAGGTATGCGGATGTCGGGGTGCGTGAGCACGAACGAGCCGAGGCCGCGGTCGAGCGTGAAGCCATGAGTGCCGCTGCCGACGGTCAAGACCAGCATGGTGGCAGACGAGTAGAGCGCGTAGCCCGCCGCCACCTGCTGCCGACCGGGCTGCATTGCAGGGGGGACCAGGGGACGGCCAAAGAGCTGCAGTCAGGGCCCGTCCAACAATCCATGTCAGCCCGTGTCGGGCCATGTAAGCTGGCTGGCAGTGCCAGACCTGCAGCGCGAAGCTGGCGGCAGAGTCGGCGCCAGCGGGGCCCAGCGAGGGGTCGTTGCGGTAGACGCCGAAGATGGTGCCGGTGGGGATGGAGGCGTCGATGTTGCGCGACCCGTCCAGCGGGTCAAACACTGGCAGCCAAGAGCGCGGCCGCCGCCAGCCGCGGCGGCGTGAGGCCAGCGCGGCGGCGGCGCCCGAGCGACCTGGTCGTCCAGGCGCACGGCGACCATGGCGCTGCATGGCCCACAGCGAGCGCTCGGCTTGTGGGGCTCACGACACTCGGGCCTCTGCAGCGAAGGGTGAGAGGGTGGTCCGCACTTAGGGAGCTAAGGGCGAGGTGCAGCGGCGGCGGCGGCGGCGGCGGCGGCGGCGGCGGCGGCGGCGGCTG
>WELB01000236.1:29623-54910 GCA_009602725.1 Spirogloea muscicola
CCCGACGGCCGCAGTGGCGGTGACCTCTGCCCGCCCGCGCGCTGCGCAAGGCGGCGGCCGTCATCCGGGCGCTGGGCGCGGGCGCGTCGGTGGAGGCCGCGGAGCTGGACCTGCGCAGCCAGGCATCGGTCCGGCGCTTCGCCGCGCGCCTGGCGGACTTGCTGGCGGCTGCGGCGCACCGGCCCCTGCAGCTGCTCGTCAACAACGCCGGGGCCGTCGCTGCGCGCCGCCGCTGGACTGAGGACGACCTCGACTGGTCCGGTGCCCTCCGACACCACCCGGCACTCGCTGGACGAGGCTTCGGGACGCGCACCAGCTCCGATGGAGTCGGCGTCGGCCACCGGCGATGGAGTCGGCGACCGCAGCCCTGACACGCGCTTCCCCCTCCCTGGCAGCATGGTGGCCACCAACTACCTGGGGCCCTTCCTGCTCACGCAGCTCCTCCTGCCCATGCTGCGCGCCGCCCCGTCGCACGCCAGAGTCATCAACCTCGCCTCCTTCACCCACCGGGCAGGTGCGCTGCAGCCGCTCGATGCTGCCATTGTGACAGCAGAAGTGTCCAGTCCAAGGCACCATCCAGTTAGGCATGATCTCTTCCGACTCGTATGCTCTGCTTGGCAGTGGGGAAGCTGCACGTAGACCCGGCGTCGCTGGCAGCCGGTGCCACGTCCGACTTAGCACACGAGGGGCCACGTGCTGCTGCCCGCCCCTATGCCTTTGCACCTAACTACGCGGCTTCCAAGCGTAAGTTCTCTGCTGTCACCAGCAGAGCCCGTATGTGAGTCAGGTTGTGCAGGAATTGGCAGTATTTGTTCTCAGGAGGCACAGCCTGCGACCAAATTGAGTCTGCTGTCCAGGGCTTGAGGTTGTGTCTATTTCCGGTCTGTGGTCAAGGTATAGTGTCGGCCCAGACGTGAACGTCAGATCACAGCAAGGGTGCTCCTAGTGAGCGGTTCTGGTCCCTGGCTTCCATGCCCTTTCCTGGTGATTGTGGCGCTGTTAACCTTCTCTAGTATCTGGCTCACGATGCTGGGGCATACTCGTCAGTCTGCATGACTATGTTCTCTCTGGAGCTCCACCGAAGACTTCACAGCTCAGCTGACTGCAGCCGCGTGAGCTGTATGTAAGTGCACCAATCTGCCAACTTCCAGCAGGCCTCGTCCTAATCCAACAGCTTCTTCTCCTGACCCCTCAATCTGGGACAATGAGATCATCTGCTCGATGCCTGCAGTGTGTATCACAGCTCTTCGCATTGCTTCCAAAGAGCCAATACTGCCTGGGCAATCAAGTGCACCAATTGCCAGCATCATTGTGCCGGGTCACCGTGGCTTTAGAGAATAAATCACTGCACTGTTCTCTGCGCCTGCAGCGCAGTTGACCCCGGGCTGGTCTTGACACATCTTCTCCGAGAGCTGCCAACGTGGTACGTGAAGCTGGGCTTTGGTGTTGGGCGCTGCCTGGGCGTCCTGAGGTCGCCAGAGCAGGCAGCTGCGACCGTCATGTTGGCTATCGATCTCCCTGAGGTTAGCCCTGACTATTCGCTGTGAACACATGTTTGGTTAATTAATGTTCTGGATCAAATGATGTGATATACGATCTAGCCTTTTTGTTTTTTAAATCTTGATGCTGGCAAGAACGATAGTATAGCGTGCTTGTCTCACATGCTATGGTCTTCATCAAAATCTGAGGAATCTTGCAGGAGGCGTCAGGAGGCTACGTTTTTGGAAGCACATTCCTATCTCCATCAAGGCTTGCCCAGGACAAAGAGATCGGCCGGGAGCTATGGGATGCCTCAATGATGCTGACAACAGGCGAACGCAAGATCGTTGGTCTAGAATAGGTACTGCCAAAGGGGGTGACAGACGCAAGGTCAAAGAACAACTTACACGATGTGCTACAAAGCATTCTCGTTACTGCTCTTAATGTTGGCCACGTTGCCGGCTTTGTCCCGCCCTGTCTGTTGTTGCCTTCCATTGGTAAAGCAATTGACCTCAACAATATCATCCCTTTATGTCCCGTGCATTGGTTGAGATGGGGTCCCTCCTTACACGTCAGTCGGAAGTCGGCACGTGCTGCGGTCATCATTTGCGAGGTTTCAAAGACTCGATCGCTTCCAGAGGCATGGGGGCAGTGTTCACACTTGATGCATACAAATTCCCAGGCGTGGTGTGTGCTCAGAGAAACACTTGACATCTACAGCAGCAAACAATGCATCATGACCCTGTGTTTGCGAAGGATCTGGGCTTTGGGTGGATTGAGCTGTACAACTGTTGCATGAAGTGACTGCTACATGGACCATGACCTCCCTGCACTTGCTAGCAGTGCTGGCAAGCCATGGCAGCACATTGCAAGTACATGGCAGCTGCCTCCGGCCTTGACACACCTGGTGCTCCAAGCCAGTGAGTTGGGTTATCGTGGACGGGTAGGGTGTAGGATGGTGATCTTGGATTGGAATGTAAGTTTCAGGAGACTTCAGGAGAGCTCTGGCGGCCTTGCCGGCTTCACCTTGGGGCTCATCAGCCCTGCGCGAGGATCAAGCCCCATCTTCTTCAGGAGCCGGGCCCGCACCCCACCTGTGGGCGCTGGCGGCTTCTTCACAGGCGGCCCGCCTCGCCGGTCCCCTGCTTGCTCCTTTGAGCTCTGCATACTCGAAATGAACGACTTTGATATCAGTCTGCAATCATGTGAAGGTCAATAACCAAGTCTCAGCCGTCATACATAGAATGAGCTGCCGACAGCTCGAACGAGCATATCATGAGGTTCCAGCATTGAAACTGTGGAAGGACAGGCTATCATAGATCCTTTGAGGTCGATTCAGATCTTGGCAGCACACGAAAGTGAGCAAACTTTTGATACTATTACTCCACCTTATGGGCTGGCCCGGAGATGGCCTTCTTATGCTGCCTGGAGCCACGGTCATCTGCAGAGAGGTCATCATCTTCCACCGCCTCAGCAGCATCCTGTCCCCTCTCAAAGACATCGGATTCGTCGTTGTCGCTCAGGGAACCCGGGGGGGGCACATATTCGTCATCGTCTGACGAGCCCAGTCTGTCCCCCGTTCTCTGCATGCGAATGGGAGACAGGACTTCACTGAAGTGCTGATGTCGTCCCATGGCCACAAATTGGCTTGGACGGCTAAGATCCTGCAGACCATAGACTAGCATGATAAAAGGCAACAACAATCAATCTGCTACATCTCAGAGGTCTCCAGCTGAGGAGCAATCTTACCTTGACTGTCCACTTGGCTCCGCCAGCCACATCTCTGACAGGCGATTGCAACTGCCATACACGTCCTTGAACATCGTCATGTCAGCGTCGAAGACGTCAGCTAACCACATACTTCTACCCATTGAAATCACCTGTCTCACAGGATTCTAGTGAAGACATGGACACCGAGAGAGCATATTGGCTCACTGTGATTCGGATCTTGTTGGGACTTTGTTGGGACTCAGCAGCTCGATTCCCCCCACGAGGACGTATCATCTGCAGAAATGACATAGCTACATCAGTGATGCCAACTTACCTGGTGCTTGCACTGCTCATCTGTTGGTGAGATAGAGGCACAACAACACCTGACGTTGTCTTCTCCACGCGATCCATTTCTCTTTGTGCTCTACCAAGCATGCCTGTGATCATGACTATGCAAATTATAGTTTGATTGTCATACTCAGAGAGCATGAAGAGCTCACCTGTACTCTGCGACCAAGTTCGGCTAGCATTGCACCAGAATCAGCTAGGCCTCGCCAGGTGGCCTCTGGAGCTTTGACCTTGAAAGGCAAGACCACAACTCTCACTTCAGCTACTCATCCTCTGCACAGTTTTCCCGACCAGGGAGGCTTAGATTGTACCAACAAGAGCCTCCACTTTGGGGGCTTGCAAAGCGCGTGACAAATGCTTTGGTGTAGGCAGCAGCACACCTTTTTGGACCAAGACTTGAGGAGGGCGAGAAGGAACGGCACACCTTCTCTTTCTCTTTTGCTCAAGCTGGTGCTCGTATCTTCAGCAGCCCGTCCTTAACCCCGGAGAAAGTCCAAGTACCACCTTCCTGCATACCTGTCCCAACAAATGGCGGCTGCTTTTGGACGTGGCAGCGAGACTCCATGAAGGAGAATGCACTGACTAATGGATCCTTGAACAAGGACATCAAACCAGTGTGGTCATAATGCATCCTGTTTCATCCTGGAAAGTCTGCCAGCATTGTACCACATGAGCTGCTGGTATGATGCCAGGCTGCCACTGGATGGCCTCCCTAGGCGCTCCTCCAATCCATACGTGCTTTTTGCCAAAGAAATGATTGCATGAGTCAAAGATGTTGCAATATTTTACAACGTTGGCATGCTCTGGAAACGTTCTACCACTGGCTATGCAGACCCTATGTGGTGCTTCTCACAGTCACACTGTGCAGCGAGGCAGCACATTAAATGGTGCATGGAGGATATAAATGAAGCTGCAGTGGGAAGTTGTAGGGAGTGTGAAAGCTGCCGCCCAGGAGCAACGTGTCTTCAACTGCCGCTCTGGTGTGAGCCCAGCCACCAGGTCTGCAGGGCGCAAAGCAAATCAAGAGAAAGTCTCACCAAGACGAGGGGGACAATCAACCATACTGCCTTGTCATTGCCACCATGAGGATGTAAGCTTACATCCTGTGATGTAAAGGACTGACAGAGATCTAGCAAGTGCCAGAGGGATGGGAGACTCACAGGATGAGTGTGTCACAGGCATGGAGCTCACACTTGCGGCAGGAGACGGCCATGTCGAGGAAATTACCAACCTGTAATATACACAGCCTGCTGAGGCTGCTAAGCAAATAGCAGATGACGCATGGCAATCTGACATGCTTCATTCTTCATTGAAGCCTCACTTATGACTCCGAAATATCTTGGCTACTACTCTGAAGCATTGGGCAGACCCAAGAAGCACCACGGCCTGGAAGTATAAAACAACAGGGTCGTGCAGGTGAGTAAAGTACCTTCTTGTTGAAGCACCACCGCTCCAATTCATGCAGATTAGCAGCAGTTGGTGGAGCTATGACAAGTGCAACTCTGCCCCTGACCCAAACATCCAGCATCAGGGATCCTGAGAGGGAGCATCAGAGGCCAGGTTTGCACCTTTTGTATAAAGCGGGAACATGCTCAAGGTAGTAGTGACTTACTGGACAGCATGTAACCAGAGAGAGGAGCCTTGAGGCGCAATCTTAAAATCTAAGACGCAGTTCTCCCCATATGCGGCCAAAAGTATCTGAGCAGACACATAGTACTGACATCAGAGGATGGCTCTGAGAGAGGTCAGGCAAATTCTTCGTCAGAAGACCACAGCCAGAGGACCCTGAACCCAAGTAAAACGTCAGAGTACTGTAAGTAAGAAAGAAAGAATAAAAGCAGTGCTGCCAGACCACAGCTCTGAACACTTCTTTCCTGCACACTCCTGTATACCATGAACGACACTCTTTACACAAAATAGTACCACACTAGTCTAATATACAGCCATTTGACAAACTGACCTGCGGGGATGCAGGAGCACTTGATGGCCAAACCTTTGCCTGCAAATCTACCTCCGTGACCAGATCTGGGGCTCTTACCTGCAAAGCAGCAAGAGAAGCCAATCAAGGAGCGGCACGGCACTTTGACAGTCAACGACTAGAGCCGCATCTGCAACTCCATGCAAGGGCAGATGGGCCCTGATTGGGTCTAGGTGCCAGGCTGAAGGATACAATCTAGGCTTTTCTGTTGTGGCTATGAATCATTGAGGTTGAGCCACACAGATCAGCACTGCAGCAGGAAGAGCAGACACGGGCAGGCAGGGTGATTGTCCAGCAGCCTCTTGGCTAGAGCGCACAACTGGTGGCCTTCGCTTCTTCTTAATGGAAAGCCAGGTGTCCCAGTTGGTCCAGGCAGAGCACCTCGTTTATCGTACCATGCTGGCCAGAGCCGTGGTTGAGACATCCAGGGCGGGCAGCGCCAGCAGCGGCTTCCGAGGCGCCGGCGAGGCCATGTACCTGGCCCACTGCTTCATGCTGTACTGCGGGCCAGCACCCTGCTCCTCGGCCATGACACCGAGCTCGCTTGCTGGTGAGGACGCTTGCTGACGTTAAACTGATGCCAGGTACTCAAATCCCGGAGTCCTAAGACCTCAACCCTCACACTACCTTCCTGGTGCTTGCAGTGCATCCTTGATCATGCATGCACATTGGCTGGGCGCAATAGACAGGGGTCGAGACTGCAGGTGGCATGCAGACCTGGGCAGCGACGTCGTAGGTTGCAACGGGCTTGCTGCTCCCCACGAGCTGCACCAAGCGCTCGGAGCTCGCTGCCTCCACCGGCACCCTGCCACGCTCCGCGCCAGCAAGAGCAGCTCAGGCAGTGCCGAGAAGGTCCAGACAGTGACGTGCTCATGCAGTGCGCCTCGACCAACCTCATGCCCATGGCGTCGTCGGGGCGGCCTGAGAGGCCCTGGATGACCATAGGAGACTGGAGCTCGTCGCGCCGCAGCGCCGAGGCCGCCTCCGCAGCACCCAGGACCCGGACGCCGGGCGCGGGCCGTCCATTGCCTCCACTGCGCCGGCGGCCGGCAGCGGCCACCTCAATGACACTCCTGAAGAGCGCCTTGTGGTCCGGCCTGGCCGACGGCCCGCTCCTTGCGCCGCTGCGCTTGCCGTCGCCGTCGTCGTCGTCGTCGTCGTCGTCGTCGTCGTCGGTGGCGCCCTCCTCGTCGAGCTTGGCATAGTCCCGCACCACGCGCGGGCGCTTGGACCGCCGCATGGCCTGCCCGCTGCCACGCAGCAGGCGGCGTCACGGCATCGACAAGACGCGGCCAGGCCAGAGCTTTGGAGGACGAGAGATGGCCAGCTCGGGGCGGGCTAGGCCTGCCCGCTGCAACGCAGCTGTGACAGCAGACTTACGACAGGCTCTTCACCACCTGCAGGCTGAGGTGGCAAGCAAGTCGGACAACAGCCTCAAAAACATAGCTCTTCCAAGAACGTCAACGAACGGGCTCTTCGAGCCCTGTGCCACACGCTGGAAATGAAAGCGCGGCCAGATTGACTGGTGGCTGGGAAAGGCCAGCCCACAGGAATGGACAAGGTCTGAAGGAGCCGGAGTGCGAAGGACTAGGACGAAGACATCATCTCAGTCACCTCTAGTCAGGAGATGCAAGTCTGAGTAGCTGGCCAACCTGCTGAAGCTGTTGCCAACCCCAAAACCTAACGCCCGAGTGGTGCTGCTTTTTGGCACTCGGCACTGCTAAGAGATGCTAGCTAGGATAGCTGGACCAGGACCTTGACTTATTGGTCCTTCAAGCCCCACCTTCCTACTAGAAAGCTGTTTCTATGCTACCGTAAGAGATCCTGACAACAAGCTCTCTGGCAGCAGCCATCACTTGCTTCAACATGCCAAACTCTGCAAGCCTATGGGTTTGAGTGCTCTGCTCAAGCGACATGAGCCTCAGCATCGTCTCCCCTAGGTACTCCAACAGAAGACCTTATAGGGCTGAGGCATCACTCTTACGAGATGCCAAGCAGTTGACCGACTCATGCCAAGTGCCTGCAATGCTTTACTTGATGCCAATGTCTGCCACGCTGCTGACATTGATTTCGAAGCGGTCCAGATAATTATGATGCATCACAGTCACTGAATTAAGAGTCCCAAGTCGACTTCCAACCGCCCTTGTCAGCCCACTGAGATACTTCATCTGCAAGCATCTGTCTGCAATTATGTGGGCCCAAGTGCATTGACAGAGGGTCTACAGAACATTCAGCAGGATAACCACGCACAGGGGCGACAAATATACATATAAGGTCCGGAGCTGGGAAGGCACAGAGATGGTAATGACAATGCCCTGTCGTAGTAATTACCACAAGACCTCCAAATGACTGTACATACTTTGCGCGCCTTGCTAAAGTAGCTTGTAGGTTGTCAGGAATTGTCTTGAATCAATCCATACTTTGCCCTCTTGCTCAGCACTCTGCTGCCACCAAGAATGGGTGCTGGCAGACGCCACACTCCACAGTCTCAGTGCCATGCGTAGGGATCTGTACCTGCATGAAAGTAGGACTCAAGATTCAACAAATGAGATTGAGGGGTAAAATCGTGAGGTCAATCGGCGTCAGGTGCACTGTAATGCACCTACTGCTTACTCATCTGCACTTCACACTGCCACACTGCCATCAAGCAAGCAAGGAAGCATAGGCAGAGCTGCGGTGCTAGAGCCTGGACTTGAGAGGAATGCAAGAGGACCTGAAGATGCACGGTGCACGTCGGGCAGGCCACATTGCGCATGACAGGTTCGGTGCTGCCGCCACCACCGCTGGCAGGCCACAAGTGGGGCGGGCCAGGCGGCAGCTGCCCCATGCTGTTGCCGTAGCGGTGATCGCTGACGGCAGCAGGGCTGCCATGGAGGCCCCCATCCACAGTCGCAAAGCAGGCCGGGCACACTGCTGCAGCTGCCTCTGGCACCAGCGACACAGTGCTGCACTTCCCACAGGTCACCACGGTCGTCCGACCGCTGCCCTCGGACCTCAAGCTACTGTCACCACCACTGCCGCCGCTGCTGGTCGTCTGACGTGCAGCATTCTGCTCCATCTCATCCTGCCAATGCGCATGCATGTGCAGCTTAGCAACCCCAAGATTAATTTAAAGAACAGTTACTGTAGCATCAGCAATGTGAAGTGCTGATGCTACACGAGAGCACTTTAATGGCAGCTGCATGCTTCGAATCGCAAACATTGTCCTGCCACTAGTCCTTCCGCTGACAACAGATCCTCATACCCGCAACTTCTTAGCAAGGTCTTCGTGTGTGCGCTGGCTCGACACTTTGGCCAAACTCGCGGCTCCTCCCCCCTCCTGGATATTGCTGAGTCGCTGAGTCACTTCAGCCTGCGCTCGGTTAAGTCAGAGATTGTAGCACAACTCAAGCACCAGCTCAAGCAGCTTTGCCATGACATGCTGCACGTGCGTCTGTGCTTCTGTGCACAAGAAGTAAAATTACAATGAAGAACAGGCTTTGCTAGAGCAGAGATATACGCACCAGGCAGCGATCACAGACGCGCACAGGTAGGGCGTCCAGCTCGGCAGTCAACGGTGTCCTGCCTCGCGTGCACTTGTCGCAGAAAATATCGCCACAATTGCGGCAGTGGTGCTGCACAGCGTTGCGACAGCAGAAGGAGCACTGGCCAATAAGGCTGCCAATCCTTTAACATGCAATTTAAATCTGAAGAGTAGCATTGAATATGCAAGAAGGGCCATCACTTCAACGCACCCGCCGATTGAAGGTCCCGAAGTCGGAAGCACAGCTGCTGCATTTGACGACGGCCTCGTCAGGCACCTGCCAGGACCAGCGCCAATAGCACAGATGTTGCAGGCCCGTGCATGGAGGTGACAGCACATGGCGCCCACAGCCTGCTTGTGTCTGCAATTGCGTTCCAGCAGACAGGAGGAGGGGCGCAAAGGGCGTGGATGCCACGGCCATGACTGGCCTACCCAGTGCTGCTTCTCCTCTTGAGCGGCTGCGCGGCTCCGTGAGACGACCCAGTCAGCAATGGAAGATGCACGCCGCGGCTGCTCGCTGCCACCACTGGGCCCTTCCATGCCCTCCTTGCCGGGGCTTGCAGCATCCCCGCCGCCGCCCGCCCGCTGGCCGTCCTTACCCAGCATCTCACACAACTGCACGCAATGGAATACGCCTTTAGCTGAGCACGCTCATGATGACAGCGCACCCAATAATCGACTGGAAGGTGCTACATATGTGTGTGGCATCAGTCTGGACCTGTATGCAAGCAGCCGTTAGGGCGTCCAGGATGGCTGTGGTCGTGTACGCCGACGACTGTAGGCGCACGGTACGCTGCTCAAAGTCCACCGCGCTCTTCGCCCAGAAGGTGAACACCGCCGGTTCCTTAACCTGCACACAGGGCTCTCGGTGCACCACTGCGCGTCAGCTTACTTCTGTCCCAACATCTCCTTTTCCTGTTGCTCAGCAGTGGCAGCCCAAAGATGAGCCCAGGCTGAGAGGCAACTGACCGCCCAGCGCGTGATGGTCTCTAGGGGATAGATGCGCAGCGAGCGGCCCGAGCCGGGCTCCAGCATCCGCACGCCGTCCAGACCAATCTGCACGCAGTCTCCATGCCATAGCTCTCAGAGAGACTGCAAAACGCCTACGCCACGGAGCTCCGCCGCCGACTATGGCCCTCGTGAGGACGCGACATGACGGTGGCGAGCAGCGTCCGGCCAACGGCAGCCGGCAGTGGGCAAGGTCGAGAGCGACGCCCGCGATCACTAACGGCCAGCTTCGGCGACAACCGGCACTGTGGCGGCTGCTGTAGTTGGCGCGGCAGCGAGGATCGTGGGGAGCCGGTGGGGCTCGCCTGGCACGTAACGTCCTTGGGCGCCTCGCCGTCAGCGAGGAGCTTCACGCGGAAGCGCTGCGCTCCGCCGTCGGCAGACATGCTGCCGGCAGCTCCGGGAGCCTCATCGCTGCTGCCGCCGCCGGCGTGCGGCCGTTGCGGGAAGGTCTCGTAGATGACTGCCCCGGGGCTCTCGTACCCGCCGTGGTGCGACGGGGCGGGCGACGACGGCTGCGGAGGCGGCGGGGCGTACAGATGCGGCGGCTGGTGGTAGTATGGCGCCGCGCCGGTGGCGGCGCCGCCGTAGGGGCTCGGGGGCTGCGGCAGGTCGTAGAGGCGGGAGCCATAGGCGCCGTGCAGCGGCGGCGCGCCCGGGCGGCCGCCGTCGTAGGCGTGGACCTCGCCGGCGCCGCCGGGCATCATGGCGGCGGCAGCGGCGGGGCCAAGTCGGCGGCAGGCAGGCGGCACTGCGGGAGCGGCAGGGGAAGCCGAAATATGTTACCGGCAGCCCTTCGAAAGCAGGCTCTTCCATAAAAGTTACATTGGGAGAGCTGTTTCGTTCCTTCGTTACTTTTCTCTCTTTTCTTCGTTCGGGAAAGGCAGCCCGACAGGATGGACAAGGCCCGAAGGGGCCAGAAAAGAAGATGAGCTCGCCCATAGAAGAGAGGGGCTGGCAGAAGAAAGAAGAAAGGGCTCGCCGATTGAGGATAGGGGCTGGACAAGCCAGCCCAAAAAAGAATGAACAAAGAACGAGAAGGGGGCCAGAGGAAGCCAGAGGAAGCGCTAAGAAACCAAAGCACACAAAGAAAGAAAGCAGNACTCAGTAACCCCTGCTAAGCAGCCGCAGATCAGAGATGCTGGGCTCCTGGAAGTGGGTCCCCTGGCCAGCGCCAGAGGCAGCAGCGAGGGCTCTGCCGGCACGAAGGTGCAGCGCCCGGGCCATGGACCTCTGCAGCGAGACGGCCAGGCGCATTCGATACACTTGCGCCAGCGACCCGGCTGCAGGGAAGTCAACCGGCTCCCCATTGAGAATAGGGGCTGGAACAACCAGCCCGAAAAAGAATGAACAGAGTACGAGAAGGGGGCCAGGGGAAGCTTGAAAGAAAAGAAGAAAGGGCTCGCCCATTGAGGATAGGGGCTGGACAAGCCAGCCCAAAAAAGAATGAACAAAGAACGAGAAGGGGGCCAGAGGAAGCGCTAAGAAACCAAAGCACACAAAGAAAGAAAGCAGCTACAAATTACTCAGTAACCCCTGCTAAGCAGCCGCAAATCAGAGAGGCTAGGGTCCTGGAAGTGGGTCCCCTGGACAGAGCCAGAGGCAGCAGCGAGGGCTCTCCCGGCAGAAAGCGCTACAACAAGAAGAAGTGGCACTCCAAATGGGGGCAAGAATTAACAAGGGGCGTGTCGCCAAAGGTGAAAGACGGGAAGAAGACGGACGCGTGATAGCGACATCGTGGCGAGAGATTTAGAGAAGACTTACCGAGGTTAGCAGGTCACCGACTCCTACTGCACTTGCTTGCAGGCCGCGCTTTGGTTGCTGCTGCTTTTGCCATGTGAGCACTCGGCTGCAGCCTAATTTGACGTGCGGCTGCTACTCACTCAGATGTGACATTGCCACGAGCTTGTAGGTGTGAACAACAAGAATTACCGTATAAGGGCCTGCTATGAGCGGGTGATTAACAACAGCAATGCTTGATGGTCCTAAACTACACCTCTCATTTGCATGTCATATGCATGAAATGAGAGTCGAAGTCACCCAACTTACAGTAATTAAGTAGACCAAAGATACATTGGACCCTACCTCAGGGCCCTTATTCCTGCTTGCATCTTACCACAAAAGCAGAGGAGTATGCAAGACAGATCCTCAGCAGACGTACTCTGAATTTGCATGTCACCAATCCTGCTGTCTGCTGCCTCACAATTTTGACTTAGTATCTTTTGTGGCAATGCGTCCGACTTGACTTGTAGTGAAGCATTTTGTTATTCTAAGAGCTCTGCTCATATTCCTGCTCACAGTCAACTGGTCACCAGAAGGGCTCTATGGACACCTGAAGTACCGAGGAGATATTACCGGACCAGGATAATCTCTGGCCCAAATGCCAAGCTCCAACCATACGACACCATGAGCGCTCGGTGTTGAAGGTCGGGCATACAGCAGTTTCGCCGTTGAAGACTCGGAAACAGCCAAGAACGAGCGTGATTGAGCGAGCACAGGTAGGAAACAGCGTCTATGGATACATGATATCTATATGCATACCAATATGCCTTAGTACTGCAGTTGCTGCAGGCCACAGAGCGATAACAGGCGGTGACTTTGGCTTATGCTCTGAGTTTCCAGTGCATCATGACAACGCACAGTTTAAGCGAAGGTGAGCAGTTGTAGCTGCTTAAACGGCCTTCCATCCCCCTAGCGTGCCAAGATCAGCATGCCCTCTGAGACCTTGCAATGTCTGCTATCCTCCTAGTTCAGTAATGAGGCCTGTGCGTCCGTTGTCGAGGGCCTGGTCATGTTGTCATAGAGCTAGTGCCACAGCCTAATAGCTCGCAATTGAAGGACAAGTCGACTGCTTCACTTCAACGACAATTAATCTGGCAGATGGACCAATACCTGCTCAAGCCTTCAGAGTCGTCCATAGTGCTCTCTGTAGCCCTCACCAACAGTGCGTTCACGGTCAATGCAGGTTGAGGCTGCTCAGATCGCCCTTGTCTACAATAGGAAAATGCTCCTGTGGAATTGATCTACAGAAGCAGACATCAAGAAAGCGTAACTCGAGTAGCGTACCTCAAGGTGCAGCTGACCTGTAGGCTAGACGTTCGGCTACATCTTCTGAGCACAGCCTGAAGGATATTTGCATACCACGACTGCAGCATGCCAGCCTGGGTATACCAGTTTGCAAGCCTAGTTGGGCTTGGTAGTATGGGCAAGGTATTGTCGCTGCTTGACTCTGAGGCTTCTGTGCTTGTCAAAGTCAAAAGCGCCTTCTTCCTATTTAGATTTCCTATATCTCACTCAGCTGTACACAGATCAGACAAGAAAAAGATGCCCCCTCTACACTACACTCAACCCCTTGGACTAACATCAAAATCCTCGGTCTTCAAGCACGTCGAACATTGTCGTACCTCCAAAAGTGGCTGCCTGTTGTGCTTTTCTTATTGCATGTGAAAACAAGGATCTGAGGACAGGTCTTGCGACAAGAATTGAGCATAGCATGAGCAGCTGTGTGTAAGTGCCGGAATCTGTCAATGCTGCACCCAGGAACAATTCTTCGTTTTGGGCTAGGATTTGCCGCACTTCCGAAGCAGTTGCTCCAAGCTTGTTGGCTTGCTTTCTATAATGCTAGGCCTATGTTGTCCAAGTAAAGACCTTCATTGAAGTCTTCTTGGTACTGGGCACTGCGGGCTTTGACCACAGCATCTGCTTGGCACTATACAACACAGCCCTACAGGTGGCACAACTAGCCAGGAAGCGTGCGACCACTATATTGGTAACTGTTTGGAGACTGAGGCAAGGAGGTCAGTGCCTGACAGTAGCCATTTGCACTACAGCCACAACCATAAGGATTTGACTCGCAATGTCCGTCTGGATCACATGCATAATATCCTTCGAAACCACAGAATGAGCAGTAATTTCCAGCACTCCCTTCATAGGAGCAGTGACCTTGGCCGTCACAACGTGTGCAACATATGCCAGCACGATTCTCTCCACAATCATATCTGTCGCCACATGTTGTGCCCTTTGGCAGGAAACCTCGCCCCACACAGTAGCCCTGACTGCACCACATTACAGTTGCAAGTAATTTTGTGAGGTCTCTGGCAGTACTTGGGTAGGATCACCTTCCGGCTGCGCTTGCTACTCCAATTAAGCCTTGCATGACCAGTCTGTGTGGAGGGCAAAAGCATGGCCGTGAATTTCAACAACCCATTTACAGGAGTATGCTTCTCTGTCACACGGAATTGTAGCCATCCTGATGCACGTGGAAGTGGTGTTATCCTGGCTCTGAAGAGAATCAAAAGCAGAATTCACCACAGCTTTCATTCAGCCCAAGAGTGGAAGCCATGCCCTCCCTGTTAGTGGACTGCTTGTAGGATAGAAGAACTTACTAGCATCCCAGTGAGACACACTCGTGGTCATGATCGTAGTAGTCATAAACTGGTGGGGGCTCTGTGTTGTAATCATAGCCTGGATGGTTGGGGTCTGCAATAGGTGGGGCTCCGCCATCAAATGTGTCGCAGAGAATATGGTCTGGCTTGTTTTTGACTGCTGTGCAAACTCCGTCCCTGTAAGACGATTTTAAGAATCGTGGGTTGACTTTAGGTTGAGAAGAGAGACTGCCATTTGCTTTCAGCAACATCCTGAAATGTAAGGCGAAATATAACCGAATCTCATCTGTCTGATTGTCAGACATACGAAGCCTCTGCATCCAGTACTTTGCCATTTGACAATTTGGACAAGAACAGTGGAGGCGCTCTCACTAACTTGCAAACTTTCTCCATGCACTGGCTTGAGCAGGACGTGTTGTCTGGGCTGGTGAATGCTTGAGTACCACAGAAGCCATTCCCACTGCAATGTGATACCACTTTTCAGAGCTAGCTCATTTCCTGTCTTTGCTTACGGGACCAATTTGCATGTCTCATGTTGCATGATTTGAGTACTAGCTCCTCAAGGAATGGAGTGTGTATGAAGTGATGGAGGGCCTGTGTGGCCAAGTACAAAGGCAAGCGACATATGGACATCACTTGCTGCTAAGCTGACCCGCTCAGTAACCACGAGTCAGCACATGGAGGTCGCTAACTGATGCCCGAACACTGGATGGCAAATGACGTCAATGATAGAAGCAAGAAAGCAAATGACATGGAGGAAGGTAGTGGAGCAGCACCTGCAGTAGTTTGTCTTGCAGTTTGGCAGAGAGGTAGAGTTGCACAAGGTCTTGTTGTTTGCAAAGACAACAGTATAGCAGCCCCCAGTGCTGAGCCAAGAGAGACACACTTATCATCAGTAAGCAATCTGCTGTTCACCAGCGCATGAAGCAACATGACAAAAGTAACAGAACAGTCGGAAATATGTTCAGCCTGTTAAAAGTACTAACATGACGTTGTAGAAATATCCAGGATCTGACCTACACAGAGCTTTGAAACCTACGCCATGACATGGCATTGAATGTGTGCTGGTGTTGTGAAAAGAGTCTCGAAGCACACTACAAGGTCATGCTTGGTAGTAGCATCTATGCTCACCTGTTGCAAGTAAGATGGTAGCATACGGGATGCCACTGAGGATTTAGTGGGGGATTATCGGATGGAAAGGCATTCTTGCAAGGTCTTCCAGGATGCGGAAAGGCTGTGCAAGTGCCATTCCTGCAGACAAACAGAAGTGACGTACATGGACAAGCACATCTCTTCCCGGTCAGGCTGCTATCTTAGTGAATGACGGTCACTTTGGACTTGTACACGTGGCTTGGCAAGTCACATGTGACTTGCAAAGGGACATGGCAAGTACTGCAACATTACATCAATGTCACAGTGAGATGGGATACTGCAATTGCAGTGAACAACCTGCAGAGATGATCTTGGCATTGGTCAGAAGTTGCAGAGCAGAGGGCACCATCAATTGCTTGCTGTGTCACGCAACTTCCCTTCCTGCAGCAGACGATGAAACTGTCAGTACTTCATCCACTCCTATGAAGCGAAAGCTGACTCCACCATCGAGAATATCTAGCAACTCAGGAAAAACAATAACCCATTCTGCAAGCTCCCGGCAAACCTTTGGACATGGCATCCTTCTTTCACGACATGCACAAGTGGGTTAGTACAAGGATCACTCATTCCTTGTACTCAAGCATGGCAAGACGGCTGAGCACATAGCCACAGCAATTTGTTGCTCATCACATCCACGTGCTAAGCAGGTCTTCTCAAGCCTGCTTGCATGACTGCACGTCGAGTAGAAGGCAGTCATGGTACCCATCACAAGAAAGCTCTTGCTGGCAGAACTGAGGATCATCACGCCAAACGGGTGGGTAATATTCAGGGTATATCCAGCAAGGACTTTGTGCAGGCTGGAAGACATGCACGCATCTCCCACTCCTGCAGCATCATGGGCACACAGAGGTCAGGTCTCCAGGAAGGAGCTATTCCCAGAGGGCCTGCTTTGAGCTAATATGGTCTGGGTTATGCTAGACTCTTATGCACACGTCAAGAATATCTCATGTGTAGTCGTAATATATTCGTGAGGAGAAGTCCTTGTTCACCTGCATACAACGGAAGCACAGTCGGAATCGGCGAAATCTACGTCATTGGGGCATTCTGTGGTACTTCCTTCTGTGGTGCACTCAGCTGCCAAGACACAACAAAGTGAGGGAGCTGCCATGCCATGCAGATTAGAAGGCCAGAAATCGTCTACAGAGCTGGTGCACCTCTGGCTACACCTGCCAAATGTGAGTGCTGGACAAATACCAGGTGGTGAAGGTGGGGATGGTGGAGGTGGCGGCGGCGGCGAAGGTGGTGGTGGCACAGGAACACCATAGAATAGCTCACACTCAACATTCGCCCTCTGGCCTGAAGTAGGCATGTGACCGCCTGTGGTGAAGCCAAAGCAATTCTTGGTGAAGTTGAGGTACACCCCCTTGGCTGTGATATTTGGCTGCATGCCAGTGAGGTAATTTGAGGCCACACTGAGTGTCTTGAAAGCTGTGGAGTTTATCAGGGGGATGAGCGACATGGGGAAGCTGCCACTGAAGCGGTTGTCATCTAAGCGCCTGCAGGGCAGGAATAAACTCTAAGCATAGTGAGTAACTTCCAATGCTTGCTGTTCCAAAGTATTGAGGGGTAAGCAAAATTCCCAATACCATGGTACAGAAACAGCACAATGGCTTGCAAACCAAAGACGAATCGAACAACAGCAGTATCGTGACTCCGTTAAAATTGGAAAAAGTCACCACTCACAACAAAGTCAATTTCTTGAGGCTTGTCCCAAGACTTGCTGGTATTGTTCCATTGAATTTGTTGCCATTGAGAATCCTGCAATGCGATGCTCAGCCTGCTCAGTGGCCTGCTGAGACAGCACTTCTTAACGTCTAGGGTGGCCCTGCTTTGAACAACAAAAGTGACAACCACTCGGCCAGACAGTCCCTAGCCACCAACGCCCGCAAGCCTAGCACTTGTCGGGGCCCAATATAGTGTGTAAACATACAGCAACTGCAGATTTGTGAGGCCAGTCACATAAGAAGGAACCAGCTGCTCAGTCAGGTTGTTCCGAGAGGCGTCACTGCCACGTGACCAATGGCATGTGTCAGCTGTTTATCGAGATATTAGTGACATGTAGCGATAGGGCTCATGATGTTGTCAGGTGCACTGGTGTGACAAGGTCCATGGTAGCAGTACATGCTGGCCAAGCTTCCTATCACGCAGTCTGCCTGTGAGAGGCTGGCAGAGTCAAGGTGTCTGAGCTTTTACTTCAAGCTGCCTTTGTGGGGAATAAAGTATGGCATTCGCATGTACGTGCTTCGTTCTGATGCAGTAGCTGTTGTCACTTCGGGAAGTCTAGGGGTTCGGGGTTAAGTAATATGGGGTTTAGGTTTTAGCATTGGTAGCATGCTTACAGGACTGTAAGGAATTGGAGCTTGCCAATGGAACTTGACAATGCCGAGATAGCATTGCCACCCACAACACTGAGGAAAATGGAACAAGTGCCCACATCGTCAAAGCCAACACTGCGATCAGCTAATAGCTCTGCAAGCAAGAACCTTGAGACGCTTGAGAGAAAGGGAGCTTTTCCGTACAGCTTCTGCAATCCCGTGAGTCGATCCAATGTGCTCGGCAGAGGTCCACTCAGCTTGTTATCATTTACAATACTGCAAAAACAGGCGCAAGTCCCTGAGGATCGTGACAACCCGACTTAGGCATTGCAAGCTATCACCAACGTGTGTGACCTGTGGAACCTGACAATCCATGAAAGGATACTAAGTAAGAAGCAACACGTGTACACTATGCAGCCCTGAAATGTCCACCATATGCTTCACACAAGTGGCAAACTACAATATTTCAATTTGGCGGGCTAGATGTGATGCTTTCTAGGATTCTCAAGCACTTTGCAGAGTTGCATTCTCAGAATATTACTCACAGTATCGCAAGCTTTGTCAGTGCATTCATTGAAGATGGTATTTCCCCAGTCAGTAGATTGTAAGCAAGATGTCTGGGAGCATATTCCGAGAGAATATCACAACAATCCGCTTCGTCAGTGAACCAAGTAAGGGCAAGCAGTCTACAACATTAATGACCAGAAGAATCTTGTGAGGCACAAATGCTCCATGGTCATCGGCCTCACAATGTAAAGAGGAGGAGGAGGAGTGAAGCCATCGAGGAGAAGTCATGGATGCACACTTGTATTTATCATATGAGCTCTCCCACAGGAGCAAAGCCATGGATGCAGATGGTATTGACCATAAGAGCTCTCTAGTCTGGACGAAGATCACTGCCTTGACAGCACAAGAACCTCATGTAGGATCTGCTTACAACAGTGTCAAATTTCTCAGGTTGCCAATGGAAGTGGGAATTGGCCCGTTCAGGCTGTTGTTGTCCAAGTTCCTGAATGAGGGTCCAAGAAACGGCATTCCAAATATGAGGATGTTATGGCCTAGAATACCAATTGGCGCAAGGTTTGCCACCTACTTTTTGATCACTATCAACAGTCATCATCTCTCCTCAAATGCCACATGTATACTCCCTTCAACATCCAGGAGTGATACGTCACTCTACACATGAGCTCCAGCACCACATGATCACGCAGATGCAGGTATAGTCATTATTCCATGTCAGAGGTCATCACAGGATATACACATACAGCAGACTGAGATTGTGAAGGCTTCCTATGCTGGAAGGGATCCGTCCGAAGAGCTGATTCCCGTATAGGTGCCTGCAAGCATGCAACAGCAACTTTTGGACGAGGACCAAACCCTTTCACCAACCAAAAGCTGGGCATTGCAAGGTCCACCTGCCTCTTAATTGCTGCATGCACAGCAAGAAGCTTATTTCTGATGACTATCAGTATGATGCACACGTGACACCCTGGTGACTGGAAAGGCCACCTTGAGGACTTACAACGTATTGAGGTATACGAGATTCCCTATGTTGTAAGGGATCACTGTATTGATGCCAAGGTTGATGAGTTGTCTGGAACACACGCACAACGTGTGTGTCACATGCCGGTCTGCAAAATACAAAGCTGAGGCAGCAAGTACAAAAGCCTGTTTCCCTTGGGAAAGAGTCAGGCTAGGGTGGTGATACTCACAATGCGGAGACCCTGTGAGAGGGGATGTCGCAGGTGATGCCATACCAGGCGCAGCTGCCCGGGGCGGTGGTGCAATTTGCACATGGGTCTGTTCCTTGCCAGGTTGCTAGCTGAGAAGGTGGATTGAGCTGCGATTGCTTGAAATCTCGAAGAGGAGCATCTGGCACAGATAGTCAGCCAGTGGATTCTGAGCAAGTTGCAAAGTTGCGAAAGTTGGGGTGATGTCGAGTCACTTGACTTGTCTGCTATGACAAGATCAACTTCGCCAGAGCACTGAAGCATTGTAGAATTTGACGTACCATGACGATTGATTCAAGCACCTTACTCTTAGGTATTTGCATGCAACACGAGCTCGCCGACAGGGTGGTCCATTAAACAGCCACTTCGTCTTACGCGCACCACTGTGAGGAGTATCACAACACTGTCAAAGCTGTTAGCCTCTCAGTGGCGGCAAGAAGCTCACAATCTGGGCTGATTGTCTGGAGCAACTTCCTTGACGGGCCCCCACTTCCAGATGCAGCAGCAACCTGTGCCAGAGGCACCACCTGTTGCCACAAGCAATGCACGATAAAGACGACATATGACTTATTGCTGGTGGTGCAGCCAGAAGCTTGCTGTTGTTCGTCCGACCCAAGGCGTGTGTTTCGCGGCTGCTGTGCCAGTACAGTGGGCTTGCAGCAGCAGGCGCGTCATGGGCGCAACATCGGTCAAGTAGCTCTGTCACAAGAGTCTCCTGAGCTCAGTGAGCGGCCTTCTGCATGATCCCATGATGACCACCCTTACGCCTCACAATTCATGACCGAAGCGGAGATGCCACCGTGGTGCTGCTCTCCTTCGGTCATCAATTGTGAGGCGTAGTGGCATTTCCACGATTCTGATGAACGCTCAGGTGCACTACCGAGAAGATAAGGACTGCTCGGGCGGGGAGAGGTCTAGAGCTTCTCACATCCCCAGTGGAGGTGGCATGCTGCTGCAGGGCTGCCGCCACGGTCGCTGCAGATGGAGACGAGGGAGAGTCGTCAGATGGAGGCTTGTGGTGGAGCTTCAAAAACCCAGGGTCCTCCTGGTCAGCATGCCCGGGACGGCCCGGGGAATGCATTGGATGCGTGCTGCCCGCTGAAGCGTGAACCCCAAAGCCTACAAAGCCCGCGCGGAGAGCAGCGCGCGAGTGCGGTCCAGCGCGGGGGCGCGGGGCGTCGCACCGGCGGCCAGCAGCAGCGCCAGCGCCGCGGGCGCGAGCGCCATGGCGCCGGGGCGGGCGCGTGGGCGGGGCGGCGGGGAGGAGGTGGCGGCTCTGGACCAGCCCCCGGCCCCTTTCGGACGAGCTCACGTTCCAAGGAAGGAGGTTGCTTAAGAAGGCATTCTTGTTCCTGGGCTGGAGACGGTCACAGCCATCGCCCGCTGCTGGAAGAGTCGTGCTTCCTGACGACGAGCTCACTTCCCTTCTTGGACGTGGGCCCGCCACGAGAGAAAGGCGCGCGGGGCGCATGGAAGGAAAAAGGGAGGCCAATTCAAGCCAATACACGGTTCAAGCAGAGGCGAGTGCAAACTAAACACGGCTACATAATACAGAGACCTAAACTAACTTGGCCCGCCACGAGGGGGCCAAGTGGGGCGGAAGGGCCCATAAAGCCACGCCACAGGTGCAGATGCGATGCGGTGCTGCTGTGGATGCGAGCGTGGCGGGGCGTGGCGCTAGTGGCAAAGCCCTGCCGGCCCGCGACCCGCGGGCGCCGGCGGCTGCCGGCGGCGGCCGACTTCCCGGCAGCCCGCCCGGCCGGCCCGCACGCGCGCTCCACCTGTCGCGGCGTGCTCGCCTCCTGCCCACTTTCTCCTGGGCTGTCCAGATTACAGCCGTCGCCCTCTCCTGGAAGCGCCTTCTCCCTTTGCAAAGCCAGTGAAAAGCAGCTTCTCCTTCTTCTCTTTCTTTCCTGTCAGTCTCGCTGCAGCCGTCCATGGCACGCGCGTTGCATCTGCGTGCCGGTCGCGCAGATGCAACGGCAGCCTTCTCTGGCTCTGGCCAGCATCTCCGACGTGCGGCTGCTCAACAGGGGTTACTGAGAGCCTCGTGGCCACTTGAGTCACTGTGTGATTTAGCGGTTTCTCTGGCCCCTTCGAAGTTGTCCATTCTTCTTGCTGGGCTGGCCTCTCACAGCCATCGCCCTCTACTGGAAGCGTCTCCTCCTCCATTCTAGAAGAGCTACTGTATTCACACGCTTCCCCAACATCACACCATCGTCCCAAGCTTAGCACCCCCCCCCCCCCCCCCCCCCCCNGCGAGCGTGGCGGGGCGTGGCGGGGCGGCAGGGGCTGCCGAGCCCTGCCGGCCCGCGACCCCGGGCTGCCGGCGGCCGCCGGCGGCAGCCGACGACCCGGCAGCCGGCACGGCCGGCCCGCACGCTCGGCCCACCTTGTCGCGGCGTGCTCGCCTCCCTGCCCCCTTCCCTTTCTTCTTTCCTGTGCTGGCCATATCACTGCCGCCGCCCTCTCCCGGAATCGCCTCGCTGGGGGTGAGGCGGAGACGGCGGCGTTTCAAAGCCAGTGCAGAGCAGCTTCTCCTTGTTCTCTTCTCTTTCCCGCTCTTAGGCCCCTCTGAACCTTTGTGAATTCTTTTTGGGCTGGCTTTTCCTGTCAGTCTCGCTGCAGCCGTCCATGGCACGCGCGTTGCATCTGCGTGCCGGTCGCGCATTGGCGGCAGCCTTCTCTGGCTCTGGCCAGGGGATCCGCCACCCGGAGACTGGTATCTCCGACGTGCGGCTGCTCAACAGGGGTTACGGAGAGCCTCGTGGCCACTTGAGCCATGTATTATTTAGCGCTTTCTCTGGCCCCTTCGAAGTTGTCCATTCTTTTTCCTGGGCTGGCCTCTCACAGCCATCGCCCTCTACTGGAAAGCGTCTCCTCCTCCATTCTGGAAGAGCTACTCTACCCACACGCTTCCCCCCCATCACGCCCTCGTCCCAAGCTTAGCACCCCCCCAGCCATCGAGAGAAAGACGCTTCCAGGTGAGGGCGGTGGCTGTGAGAGGCCAGCCCAGAAAATAGAATGAAAAGGTTCGAAGGGGCCAGGGAAAGCGCGTAAGCACACAGGGAAGCAAGTAGCTACGAAACACTCAGTAACCCTGTTGAGCAGCCGCAGGTCGGAGAAACTGGTCTCCTGGTAGCGGCTCCCCTGGCCAGGGCCAGAGGCTGCAGCTAAGGCAGAGCCGTCACACGCACGACTGAGCACCCGCTCGTCGCGCTCGCCGCTCGCCGCCTGTTACAGGAAGGGTTGGCCACTGCACACGGGCAACGGCCAAGCTTCTTCATCCGGAGATTTGCAATGCTACAAAGCTTCAAGTGTGCACTTGAAAATATCATCACAACGAAACTAGCGGCCGCAGACTCTGGCTCAGGCCCTCTCAGTAAGCCCGTGTCAGCAACAGCAGCTGGTGAGCTAGGACGTGGCAGAACACCGCACGGCGCCAGAAAAGAGAGAGAGAAGGCGCGCGGAGCGCTTGGATTGTAAGGGAGGCCAATTCAAGCCAATACTTTGTTCAGGCGAGCTACATAAAGTGGTTGGTGGATTTGGAAACAAACGAAGGCCAAAATAGCCAAGTACGAAGGCAAGCAAAAGGAATGACGTACGTTAATAACTGCGAACTGACCCGCTCAGATACCACGGGTCAATACATGAAGGTCACTGATCGATGCCTGGATACCAGATGGCGGATTCGAGGCCCTTCTGCCACCAACTAGAGCTCGCCCAACTTTCTGTTGCAAAGTGTGTGCCTGAGCACGCTGCAAACAGGCCGACACTCGTCGTCGCAAGATCGACAGATGTGCAGCTGGGAAGCCCATCTCAGCCGGAAGCACATCTGCACATCGTGCATAGCCTAGATTGGCAATATTCTGAAGGAGTGTCTATATGAGGACCTAAACAGCCAAAGATGTCTACTGCAGCTGGCAGGAGCTGATGGCATGGGGGATAATTGAAGTAATGCTGCAGCTCTCTGTGTTCTGCACTGCCCGCCGCGTGGCCAGCGATGTGTGTCGATGCTGGACCTTCAGAAGCCTCCGTAAGAACCGAAAGGAACAGCGCTTCCAACGGCGTATCAACAACATCAACCAAGGCCCGTGGTCCTCCACCAGGTTGCACGCCCACGACGTCAAAGGTGCGGCGATGATGACGTCCCTGGGCATCCGTGGTGATAGGCATGATGATAGCTTCCACTACGACCGCACTATGCATAGCTATGGACCGTCAAGAGAAGTGGCGCTCCCAAAGGAATATTTCGTGTATTTTGAAACAAACGAAGGCCAAATGGCCAAGTACAAAGGCAAGCACATCTCAAGACCTACATATCTACAGCAGGTTGACCCGCTCAGTAACCACGGGTCAAAACATAAAGGTCGCTAATCGATGCCTGAATACCAGAGGTCAGATACGAAGCCCTTCTGCCACCAACTAGAGCTCGCCCAGCTTTTTGGTGCAAAGCATTAGCTCGCTGCAAACAAGCCGAAACTCCTCGTCGCAAGAACGACAGATACGCAGCTGGCAAGCCCATCTCAGCCGGAAACAAATCTGCACGACGTATGTAGCCTAAATTGGCAATATTCTGGAGGTATGTGTGTAATCGCGGACCAGAGCCAAATATTTCGATTGCCGCTGGCAGGAGCTGATCACATTGGGGATAATCGGAGTATTGCTGCAGCTTTCTTTGTTCAGCTCCGCCCACTGCGTGGCCAGCGATGTGTGTCGATGCTGGACCTTTATACGCCTCCGTTACAACGACATCGACCAGGGCCCGTGGTCCTCCACCAGGTTGCACGCCCATGACGTCAAGCGTGCGGCAGTGATGACGTCCCTGGGCATCCGTGGTGATGGGCATGATGATGTTTCCCACTACGACCGCACCATGCATAGCTACGGACGGTCGAGAGAAAAGGCTCCCCCACTGGGGGCGGGGGCTGTACTAAGAAGAAAGGGCTCGCCCATTGAGGATGTGGGCTGGAACAGCCAGCCCAAAAAAAGAAGAGTACAAGAAGGGGGCCAGGCGAAGCACTAAGAAAGACAAGCACAAAAAGCGACCAAGCAGCTACGAATCACTCAGTAACCCCTGCTAAGCTGTCGCAGGTCAGAGATGCTAGGCTCCTGGAAGCGGGTCCCCTGGCCGCAGCCAGAGGCAGCCGCAAGGGCTCTGCCGGCACGCAGGTGCAGCGCACGGGCCATAGACCGCTGCAGCGAGACGGCCAGGCGCATGCGGTACACCTGTGCGAGCGACCCGGCTGCAGGAAAGTCCACCGGCTCCCCGTGGAAGCGGCGGGCGATGGCGTGGCGGGCGAGCTGGTTGAGCAGCTCGAGCCACCGAGCACCCAACGCCGCATGGGTGTCGATAGCTAGCGGGAAGAACACGTCCTCCGCCGGGTGGTCAGCATACTTGAGCTCTTTTGCCCGAGCGGCGCAGGCGACCGCATACCCAGCCTTGGTGGCACACTGGGCTGGGTGGGAGCGGTCGAATGCGTCGGTAGTCACCACGTCCAGGAGAGGGAGGACGTGGCCCGCCACCTTGTGGGGTGCACTGTACTAAGCCAGCCCCAAGAAGATCACGAGAGGGGGCCAAGCTACGTGCTGGCAAAGGGGCGCCCTGGGCGGACGGCCGGGCCGTGACCCGCGGGCCGCGCCGCGGCGCGCCGGCGGC
>WELB01000236.1:56033-105124 GCA_009602725.1 Spirogloea muscicola
CTTGAGGAGGATGACTGGAGGAGCTCGGCAGCCGGCAAGGCGCCCGGGGGGGGCCCCGGAGCCTGGCGCATCCTTGAGCGGGGCGCCCGAGGAAGCCCCGCGGCCTGGCGCGGCCATGAGCGCGGCGGAGCGAGCGCGCCAACCGGCGGCAGCAGGGGGCAGTGGAGCCGCCGCCGTCGCCGCCGCCGCGAGCGGCGGGCGCGGGCGCCCAACGGTCGGGAGCGGGGGGGGGGGGTCAAAAGTGAGTGGGGGTCAGGAGCGGAACGAGGCGCACAAGGGAGAAAGGGCTCGCCCATTGAGGATAGGGGCTGGACAAGCCAGCCCAAAAAAGAATGAACAAAGAACGAGAAGGGGGCCAGAGGAAGCCAGAGGAAGCGCTAAGAAACCAAAGCACACAAAGAAAGAAAGCAGCACAAGGGAGCCCTGCTCCGAGCCTCCCACGCGCCCTGGTGACTGAAGGAAAGAAAGAAGACGAAGAAGTGGCACTCCCACTGGTGGCAAGGGCTGCGGAAAGAAGCCAGCCCAAAAGGAAATGACAAAGATTTGGAGAAAGTGCGCGCCCGTTGAGAAGGGGGGGCCAGCAAAGCCAGCCCAGAAAGAGTGGACAACGTCCAAAGCCAAAGAACCGCACAGCTAGGCACCCCTGGTGACGGGGGTCACGCTCCCACCCATTCCATAAGCAAGCTTGGGCTCTGGCCACCCCTTCGTCCCATCCGCCCGGCGCGCCCTTCCCGTCCCCCCCCCCCGCCCCGGCGCCATGGCGGCGGCACCCGGCCCGCTGGCGCTGGCGCTGCTGCTGCTGGCCGCCGGTGAGCCCCCCTCGGCGCCCCCTGTGCAATCCCGGCTACTGAGGTCGCGTAGGCCGTCAAGCTCGGGCTCATTGGCAGCCAAATACGTCCATAATTAGAGAGCACCGTGTGACGGGGCCCAAACGCTTGGAGATTGGTCGCAGCATAAGCTCTTCAAGCAAGTGAGAAGGGCCACGCATGGCCGATGGACCCGAAGGCAGTAAGTGCTAAACTATTTGCATCACTACAATTATCAACCTTGACATGCATCAAGCACAGTACTTCATCAGCGTCCAGAGGTTGCCTCTATCACTTCTTGACAGGCGGGCAGGCAAGCCCAGGCTTAGGGCTGCTCATTGACTGCGGTCAAGACGGATGCAACCTTAAGAGAAATCGTTTGGAAATGCTATATCAGCTTTGCAACCCAATCCTATAGGTAATACATGCACCTCTAAGAGTGTTGGACGTAATAACCCTGCTCAAGTTGGAGATAATAAATTTGCAACTCAGGCTCTCTGCTCTTGTCTGATGCCCGGGCAAGAGAATCGCGTCATTGTCTTCAAGGCGAAGCTGAGAACTTTGTCAAGACTTGAATCCCAAAACCTGGGCATCCATTGTCAATGCACGTGTGGAGAACAGCCCTAGCATGCCTTGGCATCACTGACTACAACTCTGCTAGCGCCACGAACGCCATTCTATTAGTGAAATAAATATGCCTTCAAGTAGCTTTCTTAATAAGTACTACTATACTACTGCTTTCTCACTGCAGGAAAGCTTCGATGTGCTGATGTGCAGTCCACCTCACTAAGATTTAAAGGGTAATGTGAAGTACCAAAAGACATGACGTATTCAACTATGACTTGATTGAATAGCCCCTGCACAAAGCGATGCAAGGTCCATCACGATGCAAGCCAGCACTCTTGCTACCCATGACAGTACTTACAATGGACAGCAAGATCATGTAGTCAAGTGAAAGAACTTACGAGTCAAGCCCCAGATCCAACAACCAAGAATTGTCGTGCATAATGCTGCATATCCAAATGATATTGCTACAATTTTTGTAATAACCAGTATTGCTGCCTCTGTTGCCAACCACCATGACATCTGCAGCAGCGGCTGTGCAAGCCAACATTAGCTCTGCTCTTGCCAGCTCACATATGAGCCGGCTATTGGAAGCTCGTGCAGTCACTGAGCCTCTAGCTGACAAGCGACCGTGCATTGACACTGCCACTGCTATGGATCACAGCATACTCTCGGCCCCGAGCTGCTCAAAGGGGCGTGGTGTTGGGGAGCCGATTTTACTTGCGGCCTGCTGGCAAGTGGCAGCACCACTAGCCAGAACACAGCTAGTTTATGATGGTTATGTTGGTTCCCACAGACCCCTAGCTCCTATAGATACACATACACAAGAAGAAATGTGAGCGCAGGCAGCTTAGGAATGCGTACCTTTTTCATTGTAGCTACAAGTGGGGGCGACTCTCTCTTACCACCGACCTTGTCAAGGGCAGATTGCTGCAGCTTACAAGAACGAAAAACCACCAAAAATAAGAACGACCTTCTACAAAGGCTGCATTCACAGGCCTGCCTATCTCAGCTTGCTTGGAAATGTCAAATGGCATACTCCTGACACCAGCGGCCTTTCATTTGTCCTACTATCTCTTGTTTCGGGCACTGCAAGCATACCGTAGTCTTTCTTGACAATGGGGGTGATGGCAGCAGCATCACGGAACTGGGGGAGGAGCTGTTGGACAGTGTGTCGTCCCCTTCTTTGTTGGGGCAGTTGCGCTCACTGATTGCCTTGTTAAAGTCATCCTGTTGCAGCTTCCGGAGTGTCACCTGCTACATCAATACACTCAGAGCTATAGTCCAGCATGCAGTGACAGCTATGAGGGACGCCTTGTTGACAGCTAAGTGGCAGATCTTCCAAGAGGGATGCTTGTTCAAATCAACCAAGTAGTCCGCTCAGATAGAATGAGTCTCTTGGGACGCGGTATTAGCTTCTGTTGTTGCCTTGTGAGCTACTTTGAGGCTGAGGGGCCGCCTTCTAAGCAATGCTTTTTCTGCTACAATTGCAGCACAGCTGCGCCTCTGTCATGACTTACATTTTAAATCTCCACACAGCCAGTCACAAGCACCGAGATGCATGGCCAGCATAAAAGCGAAGGACTGAGTCACAGTGGGCGTGACTACCGTATTTGTTACCTGTCTTGCAAGGAGGGGGTTGTCCTTGTACCAGTGGTTTTTCTGTTGCCCGGTTTCGCATTCCCAATTCAGGTAATCTCTTATTGGGAAGTTTTCTGCAGCTTCGCACATGTCCCTAAGGTCGGAGCCACTGTAACCTTCAGTCCTTTCTGCAAGATCTGCTAGTTTCAGTTGCACGTCTCGGTCCTTGAGTTTCTCCTGCATGTTGTCAGGCAGGTGTGCAGCCTGTAAATGAAAGATAGCAGCTGCCTGATACTCTTGCATGCTTCTCACATATCTCCTTCAAGGATGTAAAGCTTTGGGACACAGCTGCATGTGTGAAGTGGCATGGCTGCTACTCTTGCATCTACCTTGGGGGTCAAGCTGCATGTAGAGTATAGCTAGGCAGAAGTGGGTGCAAGCAGAGAGGGCCCCAAAAAGACAAGGACATTCATGTGTAGAAACTGCATACGAAAGAGTGTGAACATCCGAAAGGCGACGAAGGAGGGGGTCAAAAGTGGGGCGGCCTTGCAGGGCTATGGATGATACTGATGCTTACCCCAAGAATGACTTTGAGGATTGACTCTCGCTGATGGTTTCCTGGCATGGGGACCTCTAAATGGGTGTCGAATCGCCTCAGGGCAGCTTTATCCAACTTATCTATGTGATTGGTGGCTGCCAAAACTGTAACAAGCGACTCCCCTGCTTGGAGCAGATTTGAACACGTACATGCATCCATTGTCAGATGACTTGCACAGATGAAAGTGATTGATCGGCTAAGATTGAAAATGCGACTGAAGTAGTCCTAGACCTGCTGCAGGAGAGATATGCACACCGTCCGTCTTGAAGCCCTGCCATTGGATCAGGAGACAGGACTTCAAGTTGTCCATTGAATCATGGTCACCATTGTGACGCTCGCTTAAAAGCCCGTCGACCTCATCCACAAAGATAATTGCTGGTTGGAGCTTGTTCGCAAGACTGAATACTGCAGCAACTGCCAAGAAACCAGACACATATCACAGTACAGTCACGAACACTTTTGTCGTAGCAAGCTGGGTGTGAACGCACACCCTGAAGGCCTTCACATATATAGAAGCCCTGACAACCTACCCCGCTTCTGAGATTCGCCTTGGTACTTGCTGAGTGTAGCTCCTATGTCAAGGATGATGAAGATGGCTTCAGCCTCTTTGGCCACTGCTTTTGCAATGTGCGTCTTTCCTGTACCTTCCTTGCCATACAAGAGTACACCTCGACTTGGCCTGCACATTGCCACGAGGTCAAATTTCTCGTTTCATCTGTCAGCTAGACACTTGCAATTTGAATTTGAGCACAAACTGAGGGGTGGTGGTGGTATATCTGCTATGAAGCCCAGCACTCAGCAGCCATGGCTGTTGGGTGGACTGCCAGCTATTTGACCTGCGTCCGAGCTCAGGGCGCCTCAACGGCAAGGTGATAGCCATTCTTAGGCTATTTATGGTGCCGTCCAAGCCACCGATGGAAGAGAAGTCTTCCTCGATATCTTCAAAGTCAATGATATCTTGAACTATAGCTTGCTGCATGCAGGCCCACAATCATGGCAAGCAAGCCTTGCTTCCGCAATCAGGCAGTTGAGCTCATTCTGTCAAGTCCTGCTCGTGCAACTGAGTTGGACAATCGAGAGGCAGAACAGGTACTTCGCTGGAAGCAAGGGAAATTGCAAGTGGGAAAAGAGCGTCTTGGAAGTGGCACGCCCTGCCTAATATCTGAAGTAGGATAGGCATCTCTTCGACAAGGCCAGCGGCAGTGAGGGCGGTTGCTGCATACCTCGTACTCGTTCAATATCACATTCGATAGACGTCTTCGACTAGCTTTCTCATGTACATCATCTGCAGCCGTCTCTTGAACATGGGCAGCCAAACAGTGCTTGTCAAACGGCTCACGCAGGCTCCTTACAGTGGCTCTGATCCCCCTCCAGATGGCTAACGCTGGCCTGACCGCCCCAGGCGCCATTGAGTTGCCCATGCCAGCGAGTGCGCACACCGTGGTGCTGAAGAGCCCTGCGCGTCAGCAGGTTGTGCCTGTGCCCAGCTGATAAGCAAGCGCTCGCGGCCTCTCACGAATGCGAGCAGGGCAAAGCTCCTGCGCCTGATGCAAGAGCCATGCCACGGTCCTTGCCTGCGCCTGCAGAGAAGAGCGGCTTCCGGAGAAGCACTCTTCCGGTCGAAGGCGATGGCTGTGAAAGCGACCCCGCTTGCAGCATCGGGGCAAGGCGGCCAGGTTCCCGGCTTTCCAGCGGGCCGGGGCCGCCACCGTCACCACAGACGACGGTGGCGGGCCGCCAGCAGCATCACGCCCGTTGACCAAGTCCTTTCTGTGAATCGGTGAAAGAAACAGCAGCTTCTCCGTAGTTTCTTCCTTTTCTACTCTCTGAGGGCGATGACTGTGTTGGCCAGCCCAGGAGGGCCGCCCGTTGACTTCCCGTCTCGGCAGATCCCCGCAGAGGGGGTGGTGGGGGCGGCCCGCCACCGCCCGAGGCCCCCCGCCTTGCCCCGGCTGCTGCAGGCGCTGGCAAACGACCTCCATGTCTACTCTTCATGGGCTGGCCTCTCAGTATATCGGATGCGCCTCTCTGTATCCCTGCAGCGGTCCATGGCCCACGCTCTGCATCTGCGAGCTGGCCGTGCTCTCGCTGCGGGCTCTGGCTTTCGTCAGGGTGATAGCTTCCCGGCAGCTAGTCTGTCGGATCTGAGGCTCCTCACTCGTACTTATTGAGTGATCCATCCTCCCCCTGTTTTACCATTGCATCCTCAGGCCCCTTTGTAGCTGCTCACCGCTCTTAGGCCCCTCTGAACCTTTGTGAATTCTTTTTGGGCTGGCTTTTCGCAGCCCTTGCCCCCTTTGGGAGTGCCACTTCTTCTTCTTCTTCTCACAGCCCTTGCTCCCTCATGAACACCCTTTTGGAGAGCCAGCCCTCCACTGGAAGCGTATATTTTTCCCCGACGGGAGCGCGCTATCATTCCAAGCCAAGCGGTCCGTTAGAAAGTGGCTCTCCCAAGCGGCCGCGTAAGGTGCCCCGAGTGCTTGCCTTGCAAAGGCGGAGCCTGCTGGCGCGCACGGCTCCGCTGCGCCGCCAGTGCGGCATGGGCGATCTGATGCCTGAGGCCGAGTGCATGAGGGGTCGACGGCGCCACGGAGCCGCTGGCGGTGGTGGTGTCGGATGCCCCCCATGCCCCCACTGCCAGGCCGCTTGCCTGCACCGTTGCTGCAGGCGCAGGTAACGACCGGCAGCCGTGTGAAGTGTCTTCGTTCCTAGCACCAGAGCATGTCCTTGCTCGCAGCCCTGGAAAAGCTTACTGCTTGCCTGTAAGGCCGACCCGCCCACAGCCTGCTGATGCACGCAGTTTTCCTGCGCCGGCAGTGTGGGCAATATTATCATGGATTACGTGGAGGCTGATCCAGGGACACCCCTAGACGAGCCCCCGAAGGAGCAGGTGCGCACTTGACGATGAATGCCGAGGGGCTCGATAGTTGACAGGCTTTCCAAAAAGGTTCAGGTCTAGATCCATGTAGTGACCTTATGGATCTCATGTTCTTCGGGTTAAGAAGTGACCATGACACAAGGTTCAAGTCACTTCTCAGGCCTGTGTCCAGGAGCTGGCGAGTGTTGAAGAGGGACCTTATGCTCACCGTACCAGAGCGTCGGTGCAGGAGGCACGTCAGCAAGATAAGACTGCAGGTCTACCACTGTGGGCGTGGTTCACCGTATTTGTGATTGGCTTCAACGACTTTTGCGACGCACTTCCCTTCCTTCGGTGTGTCACCTTGCTCCATCACTTCCATCACTTCGTCATCTGGCAAGGAAGGGAGTCTCTTATGTGCATCTCTGCTGTTCAATTGTGTGTGCAGAAATGTTGCTCTCTACCCAACAATTTGGTTGATTTCGGGTGCTGTCGTTGTTTTGGGTCATGTACTGCTGAAGCAGATAGACCTTTTGGTAAGTGCGGACACATTCTGGTGAGATGCGCTTTGAATCTATTAAATCAAGAGGATTTAATAAAGGTCACAAGCAGCTGCTCATGCGCAAAGCGAGTTGCTCTGGCATTGGCCCAAGCAATCCCAACTATATCTTAGGCCTAAGAAGTCGATGTATTGCTGGATTTGCGAGTTTCTCAAGAACCAGATCTGATGTAGAGCATGTGTAGGAGGTCATCCGTAAGTCATCAGGCAAGTCATAATTGCTCACGAGAAATGTTGGTGTATCCATGCAGCACGTGCTTGGCCTGCTGAAGAGATTGGTGTTGTACGTGCGTTACGTACTCAACATGCTGAACAAGCTCCTGCACAAGCTCCTGCACCTAAACGTCCCCATTCAAGAAGCGCCCTTGCAGACCTCCATGATCATCATTTAAAAATGGACCCTCTGGACGCTTTGCTCGAGACAGGTTTGCAAAGTCAAATGCAGCAATCAAGAGCAATGTTATGCTCTTCTGTGAGGCAGAATACGCCGGCAACATCGCTTTGTTTGCATTGCACCTTGCGGACTTGGGGAGCTGCACTATGTATATGGCATAAATCCTGGGCTTATGGTGCCAAGGTAGTTGGCCTCAATTCTTTCTGCAGCAAAGCTATCTGCACATGCGCTTGCACCTCCAGCATTCAACAGCCCCTGCACCAATCCACTGCACTGTTATGGTTTGCAAGTGACTCAATATTCTGCCCCAAGCGTAAGTCAAAAGGGAGCTAGAGTATTCTAAGAAGAGCACGTCACTTGAAACACAGCAACGTGACCTTCAGTGGCAGTGTAACTTGCAAGAGGTCTGGGGCATGACAGGGCATCAAGAAGATCCCGCATTCGCCCGTTTCCACTTAAAACATGTGCTGAGCTGACCATCACATTGTCTATTGACCAGTAAATTGTGATTTTCCAACAGCTAGGGGCTGCTATATTTCATTCCTCTTGCTTCAGGGCCCTTCCACGTCAGAAATTTGCCGCAAAAAGGGAGCCCCCTGATTGACAGCCTCCTCCGTGGTACCCACTGCCCTTGCCCTCCGTAGCGCATATTGCCTCCATGCGATGTCGCAGCTCCTCACTGTTACCTCAGCAGCCAGTTTGCTGCTATTCCGGGGGCCCCCGCCCAGTACGCTGCGCCGAGGTCGGCGCAACGCGGGTAGAGACGGCCATTCGCCCCGACTTGGTTGGGCATCACGCTGGAGCACTCCATGACCATGGTGTAGCCCGCCTCCAGGAAGACACCATATACATGGAGTTCCAGAGAAGGTCGTGAGTGCCGGTCTGCTCCCTTCCCCTTGCTTACTAGAGCATGTGTGCCGCCAACACCGCCGCTTCTGTGCTGCACTTTCCACACTCGCACTGCAACACACCACTGAGGCAGGCTGGATGGACGCCGGGGAGGTGGTGGACAGCCATCCGGAAGGTCGTCTGGCATGCTGAGCGCTGCATATATATGAGAGGGTCGTCAAATATGCTGCAGCCCTTGGGGAGGACGCAAACAACAGCCACGCGCGCCCATGAAGGTCGACCGAGGTAGAGCTCCACAGCCGCGTTGAAGGAGGCCTTCTCGACCTCCGCCGTTGAGCAAGCTCTGAGGTCGTCAGTGTGCGAGAGGTGCGCGCACGGGACTGCCCGCTGCGCCAGGGGTTGGTGGTCCGCAAACAGCACATCGCTGGCCGAGCAAAGAGCCGCATGGAAGGGCAGTAAGCCATCTCCACGTCTGCAGCCGCCTGCTCCAGCAGGCGACAACCATGCGGGATGACCTGCTGGGACACGGAAGCAACAACCTGCGCCCAGCTGCCCAGGTACACTGCCCGACAGGCGCGAGCAAGCGGGCAGCAGTCCAGACCACCACGGCTCACTTAACAGGGAGCCCCGTTAAAAAGCGGCTGGCGAGTCGAGGAAGGCAGGATGCTGTACGAACCGCGCTATACGGAATGCCTGCTTCGAATATTGCCTACACGGCCTACGCTGCCGGGGAGGAAAAGCGTGTGTATTAAGAGATGGGGAGGCCATGTGTGGCCAAGTACAAAGGCAAGCACATTGACAAATGTACGTCACCTGCTGCTAAGCTGACCCGCTCAGTAACCACGAGTCAGCACATAGAGGTCGCTAACTGATGCTCGATTATTGGACGGCAATCGACAAGCTCTTGGACTACCAGCCAAGGGTCGACCAGCTTTCTGATGCAATGCAGGAGCCTGAGCTCGCTGCAGACAAGCTGACACTCGATGTCGCAAAAATGACAGATAGGCTGCCGGCATACCCATCTTGGCTGGAAGCATATCCTCGCGTCGTGCATATCCCAGACTCGCTATGTTCTCAAGTAGGGTATGGAAGCGAGGACCCAAGCAGCCGAAAGTGTCGATTGCCGCCGGGAGAAGGTGGTCGCTGCGGGGGTAGTCAGAGTAGTGTCGGAGCTTTCTCTGCTCAGCACCTCCCACTGCGTAGGGAGGGGGGAGGCCTGGACCAGTACTGCGGGCGCTGCAAAATGCACCTGGTAACCATTGCCAGCTCCCACTGCATGTCGTGCAGCTCCAACAGGTGATCCGCTGGCCGGGTGCTCCAGCAGCCGTGCCAGCAGTAGAGAGCGGCTCTCCTTGAAGAACAAGACTGCTTTCTGTAGCTTCGAACTTTCCTGAATTCCTCTTTCCTGGAGCTGGCCAATCACAGCCATCGCCCTCTACTGGAAGAGAGAAGGCGCGCGGTGCGCATGAGATTGAAATGGAGGCCAATTCTAGCCTTACAAATGTCCTATTAACTGGGTAATGAGCTGGCTAAGGGGGACACTAATATCCCCGAGTGAGCACATGCATATCTGACAAGCTATACTGAGGCGCCAAACCACCACCACGGAAGCCACTAGCCTGGGCTAATGCACGACCAGCACGCTGGTGAATCGCGAATGCCTGGGAGCGCTGCAGACTTATTGATAGCCGCATCCGATAGCATGCTACGATGGCTTGCGGGACGCTAGAATGCCCTAAGCTACCCGCCCGACTACGTGGGCGGGCATCAACATGCAGTGCCAGGCGATGGAGGAGGGAAGACCACTTCGTTCCGTAGCCGCCGTATATGTCCATGGCGCCGGGAAGAAGTGGTCGCCCCGGGGGTGGTCATTATAGTGCCTCTCCTTCTTCCTCTCCGCATGATGTGTCGCCCAACCTGGCACAGTCGGTGTGGGTGCCCCTGGTTGGAATGCGTCGATGAGAACGACATCGAGAAGAAGACGAGGCCCACCACTCCGGGGGGTGGCCACCACATCCTGGAAGAGTCTCTGGCAGATAGGTTTGTGCTTACTCGTGGGTACTAGAGTATCCCTTCAATAGCAGGCAAGAAAGCTCATCAACTTGGGCGAGGGCTGTGAAGAGCCAGCCCGAAAAAAATGGACAGAATGGTAAGCTTAGCCTGTGCTGAAATGTTCTTATTCTTCTCACACTGAACTGGCTTGTTCCTCTCATTTCATGCGCACCGCGCGCCTTCTCTCTCTCTTTCAGCGCTTTCCATCCCCTTCGGACCTTGTCAAATTTTCAGGCTGGGCTTTCACAGCGTTGCGCCCCCATTGGATGAGCTCACTTCTCTACGGATGCCAAGAAGTGAGATCTTCCCCTTTGCCCTCCGACACCAGATACATGCTCCATTCCTGTGGAAGAGCTAACTTCTTTTTCCAAGGAAGGAATAGATCCGTATTGAATGAGGGAGGCTGGCCAAGTACAAAGGCAAGCACATAGACAGATGTACATCACCTGCCGCTAAGCTGACCCGCTGTGACGCGAGAGGGCGTCGACGCGAGATGGCGTCGATAGGTCTAGGTAAAGACGAATGCTGACATGCCAGACTACGACATACACAAAACGAAAAAACTGTGTGGTCACGTTGGCCGGGCTGACAGAAAAGCAATCTGATGAGAGGCCAACATTGACAATTATTTACAATCCCACAACATAAGAGAAAAATCACGAAAACGGTCTAGATCTTACTCTGTAGTGCATCAGGTGTGGAAGCAGGTAGCTCAAGTGAGATCGCACCACGCTTCAGAAGGAGATCAACATGGCATCATCCAAATATCAAGGTATTCATGTTGTGCTACCCTATTTGAAGTCAAATACCATTTCCTAGCAGAGCTGTGCCACCTTGACATACAGGGATGTCAGGTCAGCAGAGAAGCAAGGATTACTCTCCTGGCGAAGTATTTCACCAGTGATGCGGCAGACATGTATGAGAGGATCAGAGATGAGGTTTTGACCATGAGGGAACTAGTCGCTGTGTCCGCAAGAGATGCAGAAAAGCTGGCAGGCCCGCAATTTCACGAACCTGAAAAGATCTTGTTCGTACTGTATGCTATTCTCGTGGAACTGCTCAGTAAATCTCCGAAATTCTCTGCCACGGGATCCTCTGCAAGTTGCTGACCTGCGAGCTTTTCTGCGTCACTTGCGGACTCAGCGACTGGTTTCCTCATTGTCAAAACCTCATCTCTGATCCTTGTCGTGCCTGCCCGTATAGCGCCCACTATGTGTCGAAGTGCCATACCTGAAGCTAGCCTACAGGCCAGGACTCTGCTTTGTTAACTAGCAGTAGCCTGCCCTGCATGGCCTCACAAACCAAGTAAGCAGACATGCAAAGGGTATGGCAAGAAGTATCACCACACAAGAAGCTATCTCCTCACCTCCCTCATACTCGAGTGCGCCTCCTGCGCAGCTGCGCGGTCACCACCGCCGGGGGATCTCTCGCCGCTTCGGCCCCCTGGAGAAACCTGGCCTGGAGCGTCAACCTGCGCGGCGCGCGACACACCCTTGCAAACCCTTGCCGGCGGCTGCGCTAGGCTCGTTCTCCAACGAGTGACTTGCGGAGAGATGGTCTCTCTCCGCTGTCCGATCTGTTAAGAGAGCAGTCTCAAGAGCCCACCCCGCGAGGGGGGGTCAAGGCAGTAGGTACAGGGACGTGGCTCCGCGCTGTCGTGCCTTATCCTGTCGACGGCCCATTCATGTCGATCTGACTAGGACAGCTGACCTGGCTTGACACGGGCGTTCTACGGCTGAGTCACATAGCTTCGGATGTGGATCGAGTCGGGGATGGGAGACCTCGCTGCTGCCTCTGGCTCTGGCCAGGGGACCCACTTCCAGGAGCCCAGCATCTCTGATCTGCGGCTGCTTAGCAGGGGTTACTGAGTGTCTCGTAGCAGCTTTGTTTCTGTTACCTAGCGCTTCCCCTGGCCCCCTTCTCGTACTCTGTTCATTCTTTTTCGGGCTGGTTGTTCCAGCCCCTACTCTCAATGGGCGAGCACTTTCTTCCAGCCCAAAGTCGAGGCAGTCCGCTCGGCAAGCTTCACCCCCTTGCCCACGCCTGCGCCACCTGCGCCTGCGTCCGCGCCTGCGCGCAGAGAGCGCAGCGCGTAGAGAATACGGCAGACGGCCCCTCGCCTGCGTTCGCGCCTGCGCCAGAGAGCGTAGTGCGCAGAGCATACGGCAGACGGCAGCTAGTGGACCTTAGCCTGGACCCGCATACGACTGCGAGAAGTCTTGGAAGAGTCGCGGTGAGCAGCCTTGCATACAGCACTGCCATCGTCTGTCTGTCTGTCTAGACCTGAGAGTCGATGAAATTGTGAGTCTGTGGTGTCACGCGCAGCACTGACATTGTGGTCAAGCATACTGCATCTGTGCTGGAGTCAGTGCACCTGCATCTTGCATACCCTTGCATCTTTTGCATCTGGATACGCAAAGCCGAGTTACCCGATCGAGCCATTATCCGATCATTGTTACAAAAGCCGTGTGACTATACCAAGTGTTACTAAAGCCGAGAAACTTCCGATTGGTTACTAAAGTCGAGTCACTTGACCCAGTTCCAAGACCGAGTCCGTTTGATTCATCTTTGCTTGCCGAGCGGACTGTGACTCCTCTTGCTAGACTCGAGTGATTAGCTTTTGTGATCTCTTGAAGTGCTTTGCTTCTGTAACTTACATTTCAGATCTATTCTTGCTGTTGGCCAAATCTTCTTTGTTGACTCAACATTGCATGAGATTGCGGTCTGGCAAACTCGTCAATCTGGACAAGTCAGATAGTGCAGATCTGCCTGATATTGATCGACCTGCGCTTGTGGGTACCTGAATCTTCTTTTACTGCAGAGACTCCAACAACCGGGGATCTCCCGCAGCCGGCAGTACCGACAGCCAGACTCTTCCGCATTCGAAGGACAGATATGGCTTCCGGTGATTGTCGCACAGATGATGGGTCGTCTTTGGAAGAGGCCAGGGATCGTTTTGTTGCAGAACTGTGTGAGTTGGATGTACAGGGTTTTGTGCTTGGAAGAGAACAGAAGATGACTTTACTTGCCAAATATTTTACTGGTGCTGCTGGGGATGTTTACAGACATGCGGTTGGCCGTCTCGCTTCAGCGGTCCCTTGCGTTCGCGGTCCACTTGCCGGCCGTGCTTTAGCGGCGGCCTCCGGCTTCCGTCAGGGCGACGTCTTTCCCCCGGCTAGCTACTCCGACTTGCATCTCCTGACTAGAGGTTACTGAGCGTCCTCTGGCTGATGGCTTCGTCCTAGTCCAAAGGCATGGTCTGTTGTGTAGTTCTTTTTCGGCTCCTCTTTCTTTGGCTTGGGATCTTGTCCATTCTTTTTGGGCTGGCTCTGCCAGCCACTTTTCTCTATGGGCGAGCACATTCTTTACAGACAGTCTAGACAAGAATTGTTGAACTTAAGAACACCTCAATCCTTGTCTGCTACGCCAGCAGAGATTGCAGCAGGTCCTAGTCTGATTGAGGTTCCTGTTGAGGAGATGACAAACCGTATGTCCAAATAGTTCCCGAAAAACAGCATGCAGTATAAGCAAGAGCTATACAGATTCAAGTGTCTAGAAATGAAACAGTGACAGCTTGTTACCGTTGCTACACCAAATTTAGAGTAAATCCCGAACAATCATCAGTTCGCAGGATCTAGCAAACCTATCCCTTCGTGTTGTTGCTGGAAAAACGATGTGGCCTGTACAGAACTTATTGTTGATGCGGACGAAGCAACTCCTCAAGCCTCATTTTGACCTCGCAGATGTTTTCAGGTCATGCTTGAGAAGGAGTCTGCGGATTTCGCATTGAAAGGCCTGGATGGTCGTTTTACAGGTGCGTCAGCTTCCGATAAGGAGAGAAGGGAAGACACTCCTATTCAAGAAATTTCTGTCAGGTATCACCAAGGCCCACGTTGCCCTTACCTGACATGCCTCAGGCTGTGAGTAATGGTCCTAAGCAGTATCACCCGCGTCCTGTTGTTACTTGTCACAATAGTGGTAAGACAGGTCATATCAAGAGGAACTGTGCTGCACTGCACCAGACTGCTCAATTTCGTGCTAAGAATCTGAGCCGGCAGCTTATCAGTATTCTTTTTCCAACATTGCACATCACTGTCGACCTAATCTGCCGCAAAAACCACGTCACCCCAGCAGTCTGGTGGAATGCAGCACAACTTCCTCTTTATATGACCTGTCTTACCACAGTTGTGACAAGTAACAACAGGAAGCGGTTGATACTGCTTAGGACCATGTGACTCACTGCCTGAGGCATGTCAGGTAAGGCAAAGTGGGCCTTGGTAATTTCTGACACAGATTTCTTGATAGGAGTGTCTTCCCTTCTCTCCTTATCGGAAGCTGACGCACCTGTAAAACGATCATCCAGGCTTTTCAATGTGAAATCCGCAGACTCATTCTCAAGCATGACCTGAAAACATCTGCGAGGTCAATATGAGGCTTGAGGAGTTGCTTTGTCCGCATCAACAATAAGTTCTGTACAGGCCACATCGCTTTCCCAGCAACAACACGAAGGAATAGGTTTGCTAGATCCTGCAAACTGATGGTTGTACGGGATTCTTCTATAAATCTGGTGTAGCGATGGTAAGAAGCTGTCACTGATTCACTTTCAAGCCGCTTGATTTTGTAAAGCTCCTTCTTATACTGCAAGTTACAGTTTCAGATTTGCACCTCTAAACCTTCCTTTGACATTGCGTGAGATTGATGATTGTCGACGCTGGCCTCATGACGGACTGTCTTCGTGTCAGCCTGGCCAACGCAACCACTTTCTCATTCGGTATGTGTGTCACGTAGCTTGCATAGGTCAGTATTTGTCTCAACATGGACCAATCGACGCCATCTCGCATAGACGCCCTCGCGCATGACAGCGCCAGCTGGGGCGAATAGACAGGCCCCACTGGCGCGGCTCTGACTATCGTCCTGACCTGCGACAGCCCTTGCCTCGCCCACACCTCCGCCGCAATAGCCGACAGCCTCCTCAGCCCCAAAGCAGACCAAAGCAGACATCCAGTCAACGAGGCAGCATGTGCACCCCAGCGTCTTTCTCGACTCGCTAGCGCAGGTCTTTCGTATGCGCCTGTCCACGTCCGTCCAGTGGTCCATGGCCCAGGCCTTGCACCTACGTGCAGGCCGCGCTCTAGCTGCAGCCTCTCGCTTTCGTCAAGGGACTGCTTCCGGTCGCAGATATTTCTGACTTGCGGCTGCTGAGGAGAACTTTAACAAGTGATTACCCTGCATGGTACGTGCTTAATCATATGATTCAGCACTTTTTGGCCCCTTGGGGCCTTCTATGAAATCTCTCTGAAAAAAGACTTATATCAGCATGTAGTCACTTCTTTTAGGGCTGGCTTTTGGTTATGTGCTTCAGCATATTTTCAGCCCCTTCGGAACTTGTGAATTCTTTCCGTGCTGGCCCCCTTGGAAGAAAGAAAGAAAGTGCTCGCCCTAAGAATAAGGGGGCCAGCAAAGCCAGCCCAGAAAGAATGGACAATGTCCGAAAACCAAAGAAAGAAAGTACACACAGCTAGGCAGCTAGACAAGAAGACACAGCGGAACCACAGGAAGCTCAATACCCAAGGGTGAGCAACATCAGGTCAGAGTAGGTCAATTCTTTTGGGCTGGCTTTTCGCAGCCCTTGCCCCCATTGGGAGTACTTCTTCTTGGCTGGCATCCGCCAGTGCGAGCGTGGCCATATTGCCAAGGACAAGCTCGCCTAGCTGCGCACATGCTGAGGTGTGTTGAGGAGGGGGGGCGTAATGCCTCCCACGACTTACTCTGAGATACTATATTTGGAATTGTGCGCGGGGCAGATTATTAACCGGCAATGGAGGTGTCCGGCATCATGCCGATCTCCACAAGGCGCGGCAAGCCATACGGGCGGCGTCTGGACGTGGTCGCCATCCCACGATCCGGTGGGCCTCGCCTGCTCCTGGACGTGGTATTCATTGATTCATATAAGGCTGGCGCTCCCACGTCAACAGTGTCTGGTTGGGCAACGTCCAGAGCGAAACGCGAAAAGGAGAGGCACTACAAGGACCACCCCCGAGGTGACCACTTCTATTCGTGCGCCATGGACAGTTACGTTGGCTGCGGTATGAGATGGTGCTTCCTCATCCAGCATCTGGCCCGACTGGTTGACGCGCCTCGTCGAAGTCGGGGGGCAGATTGGGACCACACTAGCATTCCGCAGGCATTAGTTGCTTGTTTTAGAATGCGGCTTTCGCTCAATTTGCAGCGCTCGCAAACTCTGGCTATTCATCAGCGTGCAGGGCGCGCTCTGAATTAGGCCACCGACTTCCATGGCGGCGCTCCGGCTCCCCAAGACAGCTTGTCGGATTTGTATGTGCTCACTCGTGGATACTAATGTCACCCTGTCACCTTAGGTACCTAAGCTTAGGGTTTGTTTTGTTTATTTTGCACTAGATTCTGCCTGGACACTGGATTGGCTTCAAATGGCCTCCCTTTCAATGCATGCGATCCGCGCGCCTTCTCTCCTCTCCTCATATCTCCTCTCTGTCAGCTTGCTCTTGCCTCATCCATGCTCTACACCAATGAGCATTCACAAGCGGTCAATTTTATGTGCCATACTTCACTCTCACCACTGTGACGACCAGGCTAATATATTGTACATTGTAGCAGTCTTTGCCACCACTGCACGACGGGCAAAGCTCAGTTGCATTTCCACTGACCACAATGCTACTGGAACGCTGATGGGACGCTGCCCAGCCTAAGAGGCTGGCTACCTCACAGTTGTGTCCTTGTTTCCTTGTTGTTTCCTTTCTTCCGTCACACCCTCACTTTGTCCTGCTCCTGCTCCCTCTCGCCCTTTCTTCATTCTCTGTCGCCTTTCTCCGCGATCAAGCTCGCCAATCAGTCTAACTCTCTTCTGCCTCATCCTCTCCTCGTACTATCACCCTTTCAATCATGCTGCATACCCAAGACCGCCACGGTCAGACGGGCAAACGGAGCGACGGGGCACTGCACCAACATAAGGCTGTCATTAAATACAACTGTCTTTGCAGCATCAAGTCTCGACCTCCAAGAGTCTCATGTAGGGCATTAGTAAATTGCCAGCCAAGTGAGGGATTTGCACGAAGTAAGTAGATCTGAATCACTCGGTGGCGACGACTAATTTGGGAAACGTCAACCCAGCACCAAATGCTCCGAGATTCTGGAGCATCTCAACCACGTCAGCCATTGTTGGCCTTTGTTTTGGGATATCGGAGCAGCAAAGTAGCCCCACTCTCAAGGTGCCCCGTATTTCGTCCACTTTTTGGGGGACAAATGGAGCTAGCGCTATATCAACGCACTCTAAAGGCTTCTTGTGGCTTAGGCAGGATCGCACCCACGAAATTAAGTTGCCACCAGTTGCCACTTCGGTCTGAAAGAAAGGGTCAACAGGCCGTTTGCCAGTGACAGTCTCTAGAAGCATCACTCCAAAACTGAAGACATCGCTGTACTTGGTCAGCTGGCCTAGGGCGCAGTCTGGAGCGAGGTACCCAACTGTGCCTGCCCATGTTCATCATCGTGACGCGTCATGAGTTGCAGGAAAGATGGCCAATGATGCATTCGGAGGTGCCTCTACCAGCATGTATCAACACATCCTTCTTGGACGATGCCAGTGAGGCCTACGATACAGCTCAATGGACATAGGAGGGCATTGGAACTTACCTGCAGCCATGGTTGAAATGTGCGTGTCATGATCCTGGAAGATCCGTGCAAGCCCAAAATTCGTGTCACATACCCTTGACCATGTTCATCCAACAAGATGTTGCTTGGCTTGACGTCCCTATGCAGCACCCGAGGTTCGCACTCGTGATGCAAGTACTTAAGCCCAACTGCTGCACCCAAGATGACCTTCTTGCATGCAGCCCAGTGATCAAACCCTTCTGGCTTTGGAGGCACGCCATTCCTTCCATGCACCAATTGGTCAAGATTCCCGCCAGGCAAGAATGGATAAATGAGCAGCATGTCCGCGTTTCTGTCCTTAGGGATGTACCAGCCCTGTAGCGGGACCACGTTGTGATGTTTGGTGCGACTCAGTGTCTCCACCTCAGCTTTCACCTCCCTCAATCCTAGCGTGCCGCAAGCTGCTATTTTCTTCGCTGCATACTTTTGGCCGTCCTTCATCTGCGCACCGCTCAGCATCCCCATCTGATTGATTTGTAAGGTTGTGCGAGTCACAGAATAAGGAAATGCCCAGACAACAAGCACCAAGACCGACCAACCATGTGCAAGCAGGGCAGTATACATACCCGTAGATATTTCCCCCGATGACTGCGTACTTGTCATTGAGACTCTCAGTTGCAACCATGAGCTCCTTGTAGGTGAAGGGAGCTTGAAGTCTATTCCGAGTGATAGACATCTCGGAGCAGAAGTGCTCAATGCTCCGCTCCTTGTCTGTCATAGTCTTGTCCTTCTCCCGAGCCAAGCTACACAACAGGAGCACTCCCAGCATCAAGAGAAGAAGGACAACAACAGCCCCAATGACAATGCCGGCAATTGCCCCCCTGATAAGCTCGACGGCTTGTGCTCTCCTGGTGGTGGAGGAAAGGGAGGAAGAGATTGAGGTGGGGGTGCTGTCTTGCAGGCCACATAAGGGCCGCCACATAAGGCGGCATTGCCAGAAAAGGAGCTGATGTTGTAATGACCAATAGGACCTCCAGGAATGGGCCCACTGAGGTTGTTGTTGGAGATGTTGAAAAAGAGAGTCAGATTCAAATTTGCAAAGGATGCCGGGATGCTGCCATTGAGCTTGTTGTTCGAAAGGTCGAGAGAGATCAGATTCGGCAGACTGCCAATGCCAACCGGTATGGGCCCGCTGAATGAGTTGCTTGCAGCCGAGAATGTAACGAGGTTGCTTAGTTCTCCAATTTCCAGGGGGAGAGTGCCAGTTAGGCAGTTGTTGGAGATGTCAAGATGTTGCACGTTCTGCAGACTTCGAATGCTCTCTGGTACTCCTCCGGTCAAGTTGTTGTGACCCAGGTTAATACTGAATGCACTGCTTAAGTTGCCAAGCCACTCTGGGAATGGGCCAGAAAAATTGTTACTGTCCATCATCAGCACTTGCAAGTTTTCCAGATTGGAGAAGGTTGTTGGGATCGGTCCAGAGAAGTTGTTGCCAGCAAGCCAGAGCTCACTGAGCAGCACAAGTCTTTCCAACTGAGGCGGCAGGTGGCCACTTAACCTGCCAGTGAGGCGAGTGAGCCGCTAAGGATCCCACTGGGGCTCTTCTGCTGAATTATACTGGATCTCCTGACATGGCAAAATTGGTGTAAAGTGGCTGCAACAAAGATGCAGTCACAGCTCAGCACCTGTTGTAGCTCAGGTCCAGGCTGACCATTCCCCTGCATTCAGCAAGCTCTGTCGGCACTCCACCCTCCAAGCTGACACCAAACAAGCATTTGACAGAGAAGGGTGAGTTGCCACCTGCAAGGTCGGCCACATATACACAACAGGCTGGGACAGCGCGAGGAAACAGTTGGCATGACACTGCAGGTGTGACGATAATCAAAAGATCACAAATGCCTTCAGTAACATCCTGTACTTTCCTCCCACACTCTCGGACCTCTTGCTTATTTCACCTGTTATTGCCTGCCTGGAAGACGAGGAGAGGCAGCTCCCCAAATTCTCGCGGTACTCCTCCGACAAGCCTGCCATGTTCAGATTGCAGAGTGCCACCTCGTGAGCTATTAGGGTTGGTGCTGGACATACCGTGAACAATCAAGATCTTGGAAGGCTACACCGAGAGTGGAATCTAGAGCCATGTACACATGCCTTGACCTGAGAAACTGAATTCTTGCAAGTCACTCAAGCAGTTGACATGGGCGGCAAGAAACCCCTTACAAGTTGGATCTCAGGGTCAGGTACCGAAGCTTTTTGCACTTGCTTAGCTGCTTCGGTATGCGGCCCAATAATCTGTGATCGGAACAGGAGAAAGGCCTCTCAAACATTGCCGTGGCAGCTTACTATAACGATTCCGTGACTTAAGTTCAGAGGAGATGTAATGGAAACAGTCAGTGTAGGGTCCAAAGTCATCAATGCCATAATGATATCCGACAACAAAGGAGTGATGCTCACTTGTTGGAGTTCAGAAAGAGATGTGACAAATTAGCCAAGTTGCCATATGATGGAGGGATGGGCCCACTGAGACTGCGGAAAAGGCACGAGAGATTGTGAGCAGCATCTTCACACGTCTCCTTGCCACAAGCACAACCGATGAGAGATACAGTACTACTTGAGCAGAGCCCCACCGTAAGAGACAGATTCGTACTACTGCAGGATCAGAAAGTAATTTTAAACTCGTCTGTCTTATATACTTCCTTGCCAAGAGCACACACACGTGGGCTGTCAATGCAACACTCCAGCAGAGCCCCACTGTTTGTGACAAACTTCTACTACTGCAGGCTTGACCAGTGAATAACGATATGTCTAGATTACGATGCATACACGAGGCAGTCACGTGCCAAATAAGTTGGACACTGACAGCTGGTCGTGAGATGATTGACAACAAAGTATTCCTGGAATAGCAATTTATTGGGTTAGAAAAGGAGTACCTGTTGCTCTGAAGGTCAAGCGAGTCAAGTGAACTACAGTGACTAAGCTCTGGTGGGAGGCCACCTGTTAAGCTGCACAAGAGACCGTGCAAATGCATGGCCGCTTGACAATCTACATGGAGGTTCTCTGCCTCCTTTAAAAGTTGCTTCAGGTCCACATGCTAGTAATACATCCAGGCTTAAACTGCAAGGTCTCAATTGTGTGCTTCTTGTACTCTGTTAATCACAGGGCTAGTCATACCTGTTATTGGCTGCCAAGAAGGTATACATGCTGGTAAGATTGCCATATTCAGGCGGAATCGTAACAGTTATGCTGTTGATCAAGCACGGTCACACAAATAAGCTTCTCGAGATGGCACAAGCTGCATGATGATTTAAGGTTGAGCTTGACGTGCGGCATATGTTACATGAAGTAGAAGAGCAAAGGCAGCAGGACTGCGCACTTGTTGTTATCAAGCTCAAGGTTTGTCAGATTCTGGCAACTGCCAAGTGCTGGTGGCAGGGAGCCTGTCAGCCTGTTCAGTATGTGTCAGATCAAGTCACTTGCATAAATTTTGCATCAAGCAGATATCAATATGCACGGGAGCAGTCGTGAAGAAGAAGTTAGACATACTGCTGTGTGCCAGCCACACCGTCATGCAAGTTTGGATAGGAATGCAATATTGAGAGTACTTGTTGTCGGAGAGGAGGAGCTCAGTCAGAGCTCCACTGATCCCAAGCTCGGTGGGCAAGCTTCCAGATATACTGCGTGACGGTAGCAAGTAGAGATGACATCAGGAATCGTTTATGATGGGTTGGCTTGAACTCTGACTTCTCTTTGTTGTTGCAGACGACAAGCAGTAGAGAGCTTGCTACATTTGTATGTGGTCATTTACCTATTATTCGAAATGAAAAGGACCCGTAAGAGGGACAGCTTTGCAAGTGAAGCGGGGAATTTTCTGCTTAATCTGCATTGCAAGGCTTGTCATTGAGATGCACAGCTGTTTGGCATGAACTGCAGAATAGCAATGCGCCTATCTGAGAGTAGCAACTCCAATGTGGCCAGCACTCAGGCTCTTATGTGCACAGATAGGCAGTCAGCTCCCTCATGGACTGAGACCTTGTTGCATGAGATGGCCTGCACGTAGGGACAGCAGAGCAGGCCTAGATGGCTGAAACTTGGGCATAAGGAATCTGAGCAACTTAAGCATGCTGACCTGTTGTTACCGAGGAAGAGTACTCGAAGATTAGGGAGGCTGCCCAGCGCAGCTGGGATGGGGCCCGTGAGCAGATTGTCATTCAAGAGTATGTAGTGCAGGCTGTCGAGCCGAGCTCCGGTGCCAGCGTGCCTTCCAGCAGCATGTAAGATACATTGAGCCCAATCACTCGCCTGCACGTAGACATCAGTGGCCGGCTGTGGAGGAAGCTGAGCTTACTAAAGCCTTGACCCCAAGCAGAGCCTCCCGATGACCTTGCAACGACGCTGCCATTGGTCCCGGCCGGAAGCCGCAAAGGCTGCGGCCCTTGTGTGGCCACGACCTCAACAGCGGCTGCCGCCAGGGCTACCAAGCTTGTGCCTGTACACGTCGCAAGGCCAGCTCGCGCTTTTACTGGGCCATGATCAAAGCTCTTGCCTGGGGCCGCCAGGTGCTGTTGCTTGGCACACAACGCCGTACCAGCCGCACGGTGTTTGGTCGGCTGGGCGCCAATTGGCAAGCGCGCCAAACGGGTCACTGCTTATGCCGGCCTTGAAGGCCAGCAGCTCGGCCTTGTCGGAGCTGCAGGCGGAGGAACGATGGCAGTCAGCGGGCAGCGCTGTATGGTGGCCACATCCCAGCCATGGCGCTGGGGTGCACTTCGCCACAGAAGCCCGGCGGCGAATTCGGCAGATACAGAGAGGATTGGCAGGCGCAACGTGCTCGCACTTCAGGGATGGCAAAGCCATGGTGGTGTGTGGGATAAGGACAATGCGGATGGTGATGTTGAAAGAGCGCCTGTAAGAGCCAGCCAGGTGCATAGAGAGGGTTAGAGGGTAAGAGGGAGGACTGCTTACGCGAGACCCCCGGTGGTGAAGCCGGCACAAGTCAGCAGAGCGACGGCGACAAGCAGCAGGGTGGCGGCTGCCATGGCTGCCAGGCTCGACGATCGCGGCCACGCAGGCCGTGCTGCCAGCAGCCGGTAGCTGGGCAGAGGGGCTGCCGGAGGCCCCCCACGGCGGAACCGCGGTCGGCCCTCGGCGGCGAGGGAGTCGGTGGCTGGCGAGCGTGGTGTGCGTAGGATGTGGAGGCGGCTTTCCGAGGAAAGTCAAAAGAAGTCGGAGTAGGGAGAGAGGGAAAGGAGAAAGAGCTCGCCCATAGGAAAGGGAGCTCGTCCAAGGGGACGAGGGCTGTGAGGAAGGGAGGCACAGCGCTTCCAACTGTAAGGCAATGCTTGCGGAGGAAGTAGCTCTTGCTTCCCCTGGCCCTTTGCTCATTTTTTGGCTGGTTTTAGGCTGGCTTTTCCCAGCCCCTATCCTCAATGGGCGACCTGGTCGAGTCCACGCCGGGCGGTGGCGCGCGCATCAACGCCGACGTAGTCACCACTGATGTGGTCGACCGCTCCGACCCGGGGCTCTCTGCCTCGCGGGCAGGCCATGCTGCGGCGAAGGCCGCTCGCAGCAAGGCGGCCAAGCACTCCGACCACCAGCCTACAGATCGTCCCCTTGGCGGTGGACGTGCACGGGGCTCTCGGGTCCCAGTGGCTCGACCTGCTGGCCCGGCTTGCGCGGCGTGCTGTGTCCCGCAGGCGCGGCGAGCCGGCTGACTTCAACGCAGCTGGCTCGTGGGCTCCGGTATAACGGAAGAGATTGTCAGTGTCCCTCCAGCGGTCCATGGCCCATGCTCTACACCTCGTGCTGGCCGTGCTCTCGCTGCGGCCTCTGGCTTTCGGCAGGGGGATAGTTTTCCGGCAGCTAGTCTGTCGGATCTGCGGCTCCTCACTCGTAACTACTGAGTGATCCATCCTCCCACTGTGCTGACATGACATCTTCAGGCCCCTCTGTAGCTGCTAAACGCTTGTCGGCCCCTCCGGAACCTTGTCAATTCCTCTTGGGCTGGCTTATCACAGCCCTTGCCCCCATTTGGAGTGCCACTTCTTCTTCTTTGGCTCATGCTGTAATGACTCGACCCCTGCAAACAGGCAATTAGGCGGTCAAGTCCTTATTAAGTTCGGACGTAGGGGTTTTGGAGCAAACCCCTACACCGTGCAGCACCTCGCGCCTCAGCGCGCAGCGGAAGTCTTGCCCTGTGGTGCCGCCGTCAGGCGGCGTCTCCACCTCTCGGGCACCAGCCCGCAGCTAGCCCACCAAGGGCCGGCCACGGACGCGTTGCAGCAAGCCGGCAGCGTCCTGCGGCGGCGAGCTGCAGCAGCAGGCGCAGCAGCAGGGCTGCGCCGCTCTCGGGGCTTCACCGATCCGAACTGGTGCTCAGCTCTCAGCCCCCAGACTCCTAGTGCTCCCGGTGCCGCCCCCCCATGCGCCTCAGGGGCGCATGGGGTCGGCTCCATGGCCCACCCCGCGAGGCGGGCCGCATGCGGGCCCGCCCCGAGGGACAGGCCTGCCGAGGGGAAGGCCCCCGCTGTCGGGGCCAACGTGTCGAGGCGCCGGGTGGACACCGCGCCACCGCGGCCCTCGTGTGCCGGGCGCCAGGCGGGCGCCAGGGTGGACACCGTGCCACCGCGGCCCCGTGCGCCGGGCGCCAGGGTGGACACCGTGCCACCGCGGTCCCCGTGCGCCGGGCGCCAGTGTGGACACCGCGCCACCGAGGCCCCCGTGCGGGACCACCTGGCCAGGTCAGGTCGGCCACGTGCCAATTAGGTGAGCGTAACCACCTGGGTTAACGCTATCAGCAAGTGGGAACGTTACAAGCTCTCTCTTCTCTTTTGCTAGCCCCCCCTTCTCAGGGCGAGCACTTTTTTGTGAGAAGCCAGCCGGAAAGAATCGACAAAGGTTTGAAGGGGCCAAACTACGAAGGGGCCAGAAGCGTAATCTCAAAACTGGGGAAGGATTCATCACTCAATAGCAGTAGCTGTGATAGGCCAGCCCAGAAAGAAGAATGACTAGAATTCGACAGGGCAAGGGCCCGGAGAAAGGGAGCTCTTCAAAGATTGCGGTCACTGATAAGTACGGAAAGAGTTTGCTCGCCCTTAGAGAAGAGGGGCTGGGAAAGGCCAGCCAGAAAGATAAGTAAAGGGAGTCGGGGGCTGTGAAAAATCAGCCCAGATGGAAAGGGCCGAAGGAGCGACTCTTCCAGTAGAGGGCGATGGCTGTGCTTGCCCAGCCCAGAAAAAGAATGAACGGGAAAAGGAAAAAGCTCTTCCGATACAAGGAAATGGCCAGCCCAAAGGAATGTACAATGTAAGGTGGCGGGGGTACAAAGGAAGCCAGCCGGCTGCACACAGTCGGAATGATGATGAGCATGCTGATGGCAATCAGGGGACAAACGATTTGGTCGGTAAGAGGCCAACCCGAATCGAATCGATGATGGGGTTGCTTTCACACGCACCAGGCAGGGCAGATACTGGGCCGCTCAGGGCACCTGGCAGCACCACTCCTCTGTAGCTGGCTTCTGTNAGAGATGCTAGGGTCCTGGAAGTGGGTCCCCTGGACAGAGCCAGAGGCAGCAGCTAGGGCTCTTCCGGCACGAAGGTGCAGCGCACGGGCCATGGACCTCTGCAGCGAGACGGCCAAGCGCATGCGATACACTTGCGCCAGCGACCCGGCTGCAGGAAAGTCTACCGGCTCACCCTGGAAGCGACGGGCGATTGCGTGGCGGGCGAGCTGGTTAAGTAGCTCAAGCCACCGAGCGCCCAGTGCCCCATGGTGACAACGGACTGCTTCGACCCTGCCAATCCCACCAGGTCGGGGTCGCTTGCAGGGCATGCGGACCTCCACGCGACTATTTGACGTCGCACGTCTGATTGTGTCCTCGTTGAGCACAAAGTGGTCCTCTGATGTAACGTTCCCAGGTTTGTGAGCGCCTAACAGTGTCGTTAACGCTTACCTGGTGTTCATTTGGCCGTTTGTGCCGGACGGCACGAACCGCCCTGGCACTCGTGCCGTTGTCGTTCCGTCCAGGTTCGTCCGGGTGGCCTCGCATGCTCCCGTCATGCTCGGCCCAGACATGCTCGGCGGCATGCGTGGGCCCGGACGCTCCCGGCGGCATGGCCGCCCGCGGCCATGCTCGGCGCCACGCCCGCCGCGGCCATGCTCGGCGCCATGGTGCCTGCTGGAGACAGCCCATGGTTCCCTCGTCAGGCACGCTCCTCGTGGGCGAGCCTTGGGGCGACCCCCATACACCCTTGAGGGGGGGTGGCACGGAGAAGCACTGACTATTGCACGAGCAGAGAGAGACCCGACCTAGGGGCTGGGAACTCGGTGACGCTCGGAGAGGCGCGCAGCCCTGCGGCTGCCTGCTGCTGTAGACCGCTGCCCCGCGCGGCTCGTTGCCGGCTGCTCTTGCGGACCTTGGCAGCGTCCTGCGGGAGGTAAGGCTACATCGTGTGCCCGTGGGTGAAGCCGCTGTTTAGCGACAGCACCACAGGGCAAGTCTTCCGCTGTGTCGGAGTGCTTCCTCGTGGCGGGTGGTTGTCCCTGAATCCCCAAGCACTCAATCCAATATGGACACATTCGGCTCTAACCTGCTTGTTAGGTCCGAACGTGACATCTGACGACAAGCATCACGCGTGGGCTTTGACCGTTGTCGTTGTTCAGCTGTCGCTGTAACGGGTATTATTGGGCTTTTCGCCTTGGCCTATTCTATGCACATTCCTCGATCCTCACTGATCCACGAGAGATGGGTGATTTATGCACGTCTCCAGCCAGATCGCTTTCTGAAATATCGCCATGAATAAGCCACCGACGACATGACAATGTCTAAATATCATCCCAGAATCGGCGGCCTTATCGTGCAAAGCGAGTAGCTCCTGCAACAACGGCCCAAGTAGCCCCAAAAAAGCAGCCACAGGTCGCATCGACTTGCACCCTCACTACAGTGAAGTAGTTCTTTCGGAGGAGCTGTGTGGCAGCCATCAAACGGCCCGCCAGACGTAGAGAAAACTCGACTGTTCATGTGAGGAGACAGTAAGAAGCAGCTACTTCAAGGTGGCCTTTGAAGCAAGCCAAGCGCACATCAGGTCAAAGCATGGAGTCCTGGTGAGGGGGATAAGAAGAACAACTTGACAGCATTGGGCGTGGAGGCGCCCCCAAGCTAGAGGCTTAGAAGTTGTTGCAGCCTTTAGCTGTTGGACAATCGGTGAAGACCCTCCAGTGGGGGTGTGACGGTCGCACAAGCGAGTTGAGCGGATGTAAGAGCCTTTCTGGTGCCCTGCCCTGCCCCAGAACTCCTGCACGTGTTAGTGCATAATGCTGCACATTTTGTTGTCGTACTCTCTGTGAGGGGGCTTCGATCCCACCTTGAGGCTCGCTTAAGACATAGGTGTGTGGATGACATTACGAGGGGCAACGTCCAGTGATAGTTTAAATGACGAGGATTCGTGTACAGAGTGCATGCCAACCGCGTACTAAGCATGGGCCAAGGAAAGTTGGGGCTCGCAATGAGCTGCATTCGCCATGCACCTAGGTGCTGCTAGGTGGCCCAAGATGGCCCGGACATTGAATACACTACCTGCAGTGCAACAAGTCATGTTTGTGATGCCCAGAAAAATCTTCTAGGTCAAAGGTGGCCTTGCAAGCGGAAGGCGGCAGAAATTGGCGTTAACAGCACACTGCTAGCTCAGCCCTGCAGTGTGCTGCAGAAGCTGCAAGGTGGCTTGATGCATTGATACTATCACTACTCGCATGACATTGCAGAAACCCTGTGCACTATCAATCTGAGTACTTTGTATATGCACATGCGGTGCCGGATGTTGCACATTTGATTCACCCAAGCACCAGGTCCACAGGCTGCCCCCAAATTGCTCTTACAATCGTTCTGACAGCACACCGCTTGATCTTATCTTTCTAGCCAGCGATATGGCTCGCATTGCAATGGGGCATTATGTTTCTCATCATCCCTGAAGTCAACCACTTGATTTGACCTTTGTGCTGCACAACGTTGGAATTCAAGGAGCTCAGCACCAAATGTGCGCGCCTGCAACTTTCAGAAATTATGGCTGCAACATAGTGCAGGCCAAGACCAAGGTGTCTCCTGACTCAACAAGGTGCCAGCCAATAAAGTGACAGCTTGCCGTCACATTTAGCTCTATGGTAGATTACACATTACCCCTGCATGCTGCATTTGACTCTGCAGTAACTTCGTAAGTACAGGCGCCAACGACTTGTCAGATCGTGACCATGGAGGCCTGGATGGGCGCAGTGTGGGAGTTCAATTGCAAAAGGTTGTTGAGCATGGGTGGGACCAAATTCTCCATCAAGCAGAAGACGAGCTGCATTCACGAGCAAGGCCGACTTTGTCATCAGCATTCTTACTTATGTGATGACAGACTGAATTGCGACTCATTCTCTGTGTCGCTTTTACATTAGCATATGTGCTTGAGTACATCTACCAGAGACTTTCACTTCTGGAATAAGCACTCTGCTATTAAGTCAAACATAAAGCGTCAAGTGGGGCTGCTTGCAACGATGCAATAGCAGCTTAGTTTGCACGTGAGCTAGCTGCTTGTGACACAGAGTTCCAGTGCAAACGCAGCTCACCCTTCCGTCTTTTAGTTTCACCCAGAAATCCATCTGCTTCAGCAATGCATGAACAAGGACAAACAATGACAGCACCTATGTTCAGAAGTGACTTACCATCTCGCATGTTTTGCAACAGAAGCCTGCTCATGTATTCTGCTCCAAAAACTTATGAGTAATCCATTGCCATATACAAAATCAAGGATAATAAAGGGCTGCTTAAGGTGATCATAGAGCAGCTTAGCTGAGCTAGCTGCTGTGACTTGATCTTCATGACATTACTGTGCAGCTCACCTTGCCTTGTTGAGACTCCAAAGAGATGTCTATAAAACAGCTGATTGCAAGAGTAAGGACACTGCCCCATAGGGTGAAGCAAAGTGCCCGCTTAAAAGCAAAGCTCCTGCATATAACATTGGGGCACAAGGTAAGTCATCTCCAGTAGATGTTGTCTATCCTGCTATACAGTATTTCACGAAGGGTGAAGATAACATTACCAAAAGCGGACGAGCACAGCGCAGGAACCAAGTACTGTGGTGGTGACCACCTTCACAATCTGACGGTTTGGCCGGCTTGCCTTCTTCTGCCGCACCTGTGTACGATCGCGTCTGCCATTCTGCGATACCCATCCGCCATTCTTCAGCAGCCATTGGGAAAAAACCCATGCGAGCTGAAGCCAGAAACCAGCCCTTAAGCCTACGTCTCAGTCCTTTGTTTTCTCTCCATGACTTAAATCTGTATAAGGATGACAGTCTTCATCGTCTCATGCGCACCTGTATGGCCTGGCGGATTGTGTATTCCGTCTCGGCCGGGGCATTGGGGGGGTGCAGCGGATGTGGTGGAGATGCTGTAGTAGACTGTGGCGGAGCTACTGATGTTGGGCCACGCCGCTTATCAAACGCTCTGTCAAAATCAGACTGCTCGAGTCTACGAAGTGTTGCCTGTCACATCTCCACACACAGAGCTGCGCATAAGCCTTCACCGCTAGCCATCAGGGACGATTTTGACAGCCAGCCCAGTGGCATGCCTTCCAGTGAGCATGCTCGTCCAAGTCAACATGCTCAAATTCCAAAAATGAAATACTGGCCGGGAGTAAGGAGTGTTGCTTTGTTAAGCACAGCAGTCTGGCAACCTTGCTAAGCAAAGCACCTCCCCTATACTACTTGATTTTCCGCACAATGCAACAATGTAATGTCTTGCAACTGGAGATTCCGGCGAGCAACTCCCAAGCATGTATACCAGAGGCATGGCAAGCTTATGGAACAAGGGGTGCATTACAGCAGGTGACTAGTGCTTACTTGATTGTCACGAAGGGGGTTGTTACTAAACCTTGGATCTGCACGTCTGTTATTGCTACTTTCCCACACTAAGTATTCCATAGCTGGATATCTCAGCACATCTATGCATAAGTCCCTGAGGCCGGAGCCACTGCAACCCTTAGTCTTGCGTGCAATATCGGCAAGGTCCAAATTCAAAAATGAGTCCGTTAATACCTCCTGCACACTGTCACACATGTATGCAGCCCTTGGATGAGAGGTAATATCCTGTTTAGTTCGCTGCTTGTGCTTCTGACACGTGCTCCTCAAGCATGTGAAGTGTAAAGAATGAGGATCGTCAAGCCCAAGGATGAGGCGGTGGTGTCGCGAAGCAAAGGAGTCGGAGCCAAACGTATGCAATGGGTCAAAACAAACCAGCTGTTGAAATGTAACCAATGCCAAGTGTAAGCGTCTGGGGTGGGAGAAAGGCCTGCGACTGGCTGCCCCTCCTCCTGAAGTAACCATCGAGGTTCTCGGGGCCCTGCCCCCGGCCTCATGGGATTATTAGGCGCCCGGCCACTTGCTAAGCCCTCACAGAAGATCCACCCGTGGCCGCCGCCTCCGCCGCTGGAGTCGCCGCCGATTGCGGGGACCCGCGCGGAATACTAATACTAATACTAGTAGAGTTCTAACACTAGATTCCGGCTTTGCCGCCGTCGCGCTCCTGAATTCCATATTGCTCCTTCATCAGCGTCGCGCGCCATTATTCAGAGATGCGCTTTCTCTAATATCGCGCGCCCGTCCTTCGCCTCCTCAGTACCCCCTCCAGCTATCATTCCCATGATATAGATGTTCCATCTTGTGTAACTTCGTTACACAGCTCCCCCCTTTAAGGCGTTGCGTCCTCGCACGCCCATTTTGTCCTTGACCATAACACGGTAATCGTTTACCAAGTCCTTAGCGTTCTCGAGACTCTCTGCCGGTTCCCAGGAGTCATTGCTCTCATCAAAGCCTGTCCACCGCACAAGGTATTCCAATTTCCCACTGGTCGATTTTCTGCCATCTAGAATCTTGTCAACTTCGTATTCCTCGGTGCCACTAGGCCCAATCATGGGAGGTCTCGTAGCTTGCCTGCCGGGAAAAGTCGAAGGGTCACTTCGCCGGAATTCACGAAGTTGGCTTACATGAAATTTATCGTATATTTGCCAATCTCCAGGTAATTCCAATTCATAAGTGGTTGGAGAGACAACTTTGACGATCTTGAATGGCCCAGTGTAACGAGGTAATAGCTTAGGTGTAGAATCAAGCGCTTTATACCGAAGATTACTGGTGGCTAATAATACCAAGTCCCCCACGTCATAGGCAACATTGCGCCTTTTCTTGTTTGCGTTCCGACTTTGGCTCGCTTGGGCATGTCGGATGTGTTGTTTTGCCTTCTCCAAGTTTTCTTTCAACATTTGTAAGAATGCTTGACCAACAGGATTGAGAGAGGGCTGTTGGTCAGTATTGACAAAGCTCAGAGGATCCTTCGGATGCTTCCCATAGTTAAGGAAGAATGGTGTGAAGCCCGTCGAAGCGCTGATCGAGTTGTTGTAAGCGAACTCCACTGCTGGGAGGAGAATATCCCAGTCTTTGTTGCCCTTTGCTGCCGACCTTAGCATCTCTTCAAGTGTTCTGTTGGCCCTTTCAGTCTGGCCATCTGTCTGAGGATGAAACGCTGTTGACATAGCCAATTTGGTCCCCAAAGCTTCGAATATTCCTCTCCAAAAGCGGCTGGTAAAGCGTGGGTCTCTATCCGACACAATGATTTTTGGAAGACCAAAGTTTCTGAAAACCAGGTTGAAGAACACTTTGGCTAGGTCGACTGCAGAAATTGCAGTCTTGATCGCTTCAACTTTCACCAGCTTACTCAATTTATCAACCACGACAAACATTGCATCATTTCCTGCACTTGTCTTTGGTAAACCTGTGACCAAATCCATTGTCACTACCTCCCAGGTATACTCCGGTATTGGAAGAGGTTGGAGAAGACCTTGAGCCGCTTGATTGATATGTTTGTTAGCTTGGCATGCCTCACATGTTGAGACATATTCTTTAACCGTTTTGTCCATGTTGGGCCAATAAAACGACCTTTGCACCTTCTCAATTGTCTTAGCTTCGCCCATGTGTCCAGAGATTGCTGTATCATGACATTCTCTCATTATCTGAGTTTTGAGCCTCTTATGATCGGGTACACAGAGTCTTCGCCTCCCTTTGTCAACCAGATACCACCAGGGGCTTTCATGGACATATTTGTCGGGTCCCTCTCCGTCAAAGGGAGTGCCTGTTGGATAATGGCTTGCCATTTCTAAGAGGAAAGCCGGGTTTGGCCCAATCGCATTCATGACGTTAAGTTCCCTTTGAGGCCTTCGGGAGAGGGCGTCAGCCACAATATTGTCCTTGCCTTTGAGGTAATTGATCTCAAAGTCATACTCCTGTAGGAATTCAACCCATCGGGCTTGCCTTCGGTTCAACTGTGGTTGCGTTTGTAGGTATTTCAACGAGTGATGGTCAGACTTTATCTCTGTTCTTTGACCTTGTAAGTAACACCTCCATACCTTCAAGGCATGTACTATGGCCAGTGCTTCCTTCTCATGGGTTGGATAATTGACTTCAGCAGGCTTCAATTTTCTGCTCTCAAAAGCAATCGGCTGTGGACCCTTCCCTTGGTTTTGTGACAGTACCGCCCCAATGCCATAATCTGAGGCGTCTGTGGTGACTTCAAAGGGTAAGTCTGGGTCCGGATGTGCCAGGATCGGGGCTTGAGTCAGTAGATTTTTGATTTTCACAAAGGCTTCGTCCTGGGCCATGCCCCACTCAAAAGCAACCCCCTTCTGCAGAAGGTCGGTCATGGGCTTGCATACGCTAGCCATGTTCTTCACGAATTTTCGGTAGTAGTTGGCCAAACCGAGAAACGATCGCAGCTCCTTGACGTTGGTGGGTTGGGGCCACTGTTCCACGGCCTTAACCTTAGAAGTTTCGACCTCTATTCCGCTTTCAGACAGGACGTGGCCCAGAAATTCCACCTTTCCTTTCAGGAAGTCGCATTTTGACAATTTAGCATACAGTTGATGCTTTCTGAGAATTCCCAGCGTGTTCCTTAGGTATTCTCGATGTTCCTCCAATGTTTTGGAGTAGATGAGGATGTCATCAAGGAATACCACCACACATTTATCCAAGTAAGGTTTGAAAAGCTCGTTCATAAGGCCTTGAAAAGTAGCCGGGGCATTTGTGAGGCCGAATGGGAGCACGAGAAATTCATAGTGCCCATACCGAGTTCGAAATGCGGTCTTGGGTATGTCCTTGTCTGCAATGCGGATTTGATTGTAGCCGCTCCGAAGATCAATTTTGCTGAAGTGCCGGGCCCCACGAAATCGGTCCAGCAATTCGTCTATCCGGGGCAGCGGATATCTGTTTTTCACCGTTTGTTTATTCAATGCGCGATAGTCCACACACATGCGCAGCGACCCGTCCTTCTTCTTCACAAATAAGACAGGAGCTCCATACGGAGACTTAGACGGTTGAATAAAACCCTTGTCCAAGAGGTCCTCAAGTTGCCGCTTCAACTCCTTGAGTTCTTCAAATGACATTTTGTAAATGCCTCGGTATGTTGGGTGGCTGCCATCTTCCAGATCAATTTCGTGATCCACCGCCCTCTGTGGTGGAAGACCTTTTGGGAGGTCGTCCGGAAAGACGTCCTTAAAGTCCTCAATTATATCTTTGACCTCCGGCGCTATATGGCCAAATTTCTCATTAGGAGGAGCGACATCCTTCGTGCTCGTCCTTACCAGTGCCAGAAACAGTGGATCCCCCTTCACGCAAGCCTTCCTGAGCTGAATGGCCGTCAAAACGTTGTCCCTCTTAGCTGTGGAGTCGTCTGTTGGTAAGGTAATCGACTGGCCATCCTTAGCCACCAAGGTGATCTGGTCCTTTGACCAATCTATGTTGGGGTTGTGTTTGGCTAGCCACGGCTTTCCCAAGACGACGTCATAAGCCGCCAACTTTGTCACGTCCAATGAGAGGTTCTCTTTGTGGCGGCCTATTGTGAGCTTCATTGGCGGCGTTGCAAGGGAGTTGTCGTGGCGGGATCCATCGGCAAGAATCACTACGTGATTCCCTTCCTTGACTTCCGTACGTAGTCCTTTGTCTTTCACAAAGGCCTCCGAAACGAAGTTGCCAGATGATCCACTATCCACCAAAGCCACTATAGGCTCTCCCATCAAGACTCCCTTGAGCCTTATGGGGTTCTCCCTTCCACAATCAGCCCTTTGCACAAAACTTAACTCCACAGCCGAAGTCGTCTGCTGGTCATCATCAGCAGCCTTCGGAGACGAGTTTGTTAGTGCAGCCACGATGGCTCTTCCTTGTATCGTCGAGGTATCTTCAGCGTCCTGTGACTCCACGCAGGGGGCCATTCTGTTGAAGGATAGTTCTGCTCCTCCAACACTGACGTCAATAGGGGCCCCGCCGCCTACTGACGTGGTCCGTTTTCCGATTCCGTTCTCCCGGTCTCTGACCACTTGGGGCATTCTCTGGCTAGGTGCCCGACTTCCTTGCAATTGAAGCACCGGTTTTCATTGCGAAGTTTGACAAGCTCGTCACCACTGAGCCTCGGACCCATCCAATAATTGGGTCTTATCCCTCTTGTATAGGGCGCCTGCCTGGCCATCCCCTGTAACTCCTTGTAGCTTTTCTTGATCCAGGGCGCCCTAGCTCTATTTCCTTCCGCTTCTTCCGAGCGGACCTGGGAATAAAGGGCATCCACCCGGACAGCCATCCGCACCATCTCATCGAATGTTTCCGGTGCCCTGATGTCCACTTCCTTCTTGATGCTGAATCTGAGGCCCCGCACAAAGCGGTCCTTTTTTTCAACTTCGCTGACATCGGGGATCTCTAGAAGCAAAGTCTGGAATCTCTGGACATACTCCTGTACTGATCCAATTTGTCGAAGCACCGCCAGCTTGTCCCTTGCGATGCGGATGGGGTCAATGGGCATAAATTGGGCCTTGAGCTTCGTCTGAAATTCATTCCATGAGATCGATTCGCCTCCTTCCGACTCCACAATGGATCTCCACCAGATGACCGCATTCCCTCGTAGAAAAGTGGAGGCAAAAATTGGTTTCTCCTCCATCGGTACCTTAGATAGTGTAAGATACTGGCCCATCTGGAAAAGCCATGCCCTGACATCACCGTCGCCAGCAAAGAAATCTGGTTTCGCCGGTTTCAGAGTAGCGAGCCCTCTGTTCGAGGCTAGCACTTCGCTTGCCTCGTGGGAATGCATAGAAGCTTGCCCGATTCTTTCTTTTGCTTTATCCAACTCCTGCCAAAGGTCGTTTCGTTCAGCTTTGAGCCGCTGGACCTCCGCCGATAGGACTTCCATGGCAGAGATGACCGCCTGATTGCGTGCCATGTCCACACCGTCTCCCGGATCCGGTTCGCTCTCATCCCCGTCCGGGTCGGTTTCCGCCTCCAAGAGCGCCCCTCTGCCATGTTCACCGTCGCCCAACAGCTGCGGCCGGCTAGGACCAGTGGACTCACCCACGATAGCTGCGAGCGGGACATCCAGCCGCTCGCTCGCAGGGGTGGTGGCCACTGCATCCGGCCGCTCGCTTGCAGGGGTGGTGGCCACGGTATTCGACCGCTCGCTCGCAGGGGTGGTGGCCGCTGCGGCTGATCCCTTTCGCTTCTTGGCACCCTTCTTGCCTGCCATTGACACGTCACACTCTGTGGTTGCGCCGAAAAGACTTGTTTCCTCTGATACCACTGTAAAGAATGAGGATCGTCAAGCCCAAGGATGAGGCGGTGGTGTCGCGAAGCAAAGGAGTCGGAGCCAAACGTATGCAATGGGTCAAAACAAACCAGCTGTTGAAATGTAACCAATGCCAAGTGTAAGCGTCTGGGGTGGGAGAAAGGCCTGCGACTGGCTGCCCCTCCTCCTGAAGTAACCATCGAGGTTCTCGGGGCCCTGCCCCCGGCCTCATGCGATTATTAGGCGCCCGGCCACTTGCTAAGCCCTCACAGAAGATCCACCCGTGGCCGCCGCCTCCGCCGCTGGAGTCGCCGCCGATTGCGGGGACCCGCGCGGAATACTAATACTAATACTAGTAGAGTTCTAACACTAGATTCCGGCTTTGCCGCCGTCGCGCTCCTGAATTCCATATTGCTCCTTCATCAGCGTCGCGCGCCATTATTCAGAGATGCGCTTTCTCTAATATCGCGCGCCCGTCCTTCGCCTCCTCAGTACCCCCTCCAGCTATCATTCCCATGATATAGATGTTCCATCTTGTGTAACTTCGTTACATGAAGCACAGCTACGACCAGGTTACTGAATTGTCAAGCTTAAGCATGATCAGACTTTTGGTGCAAACAGAGACAGGCCCAGAAGCCATGGACCGATAGCACATGTTGTACCTGCACATATAGAAGAGAGAGAAGACCCCGAAGGCTGAGACGGGAGGGATCAAAAGTGGGACGGCTTTGCGGAATTATGAATCGTAGTGATGCTTACTCTAAGATTGACCTTAAGGATCGACTCGCGCTGATCGACGTCTGGCAAGGGGATGTGTAATTGATCAGCAAATCGCCTCAGGATAGCATCGTCCAATTGGTCTCTGTGATTGGTGGCTCCCAGGATGGTCACCTGCGATTCCGCTGTACAGCATGGAAAGATTTCATACGACGCTTCAATGTCATCAAATGAACTCCACTAACTGAAGTCGGTAGCTGAGGTAAGCAAAGTAGGCCTAAGCCTGCTGCAGGGGAGTGTAAGCACTTTTCGTGGTGACACCATTAAAGCCAGGAAGAGCCCCTTCAGGTTGTTCATAGCTTCATTGTCACCATTATGGCGCTGGCTTAGGAGTCCGTCCACCTCATCCACAAATATAATTGCTGGCTGGAGCTTCTCTGCAAGACTGAATGCTGCAGCAACTGCCAATATCACAAACTTCCAAAACAAATCAAACTGCAGGATAAGAAGACCAGAGCCTCATTGTCACAGCAATGTAGGTGTCATCTCAGAATGTGGTTGCCCTGGCATCGACACAGGCCCTGAATAACTTACCCAGCTTCTGTGATTCACCAAGATATCTGCTGAGTATTGTTGCCTTGTTCAAATTGATGAACATGACATCAGCCTCCTTGGCCATTGCTTTTGCAACAAGCGTCTTTCCTGTACCTGGCGGGCCATAAAGGAATATACCACGACTTGGACTGCACATTGCAACGAGGTGGGAAACTGGTGCTTCTTCAGCTGTCAGTCAGAAGTTTGCAACAGATATTTCAAGAGATTGTGATATCCTTTTCCGAGCTTGGCTGTTAGCTGCAATGGCTGTTGGCTGTTGGCTGTAGGCTGTAGAACTAGCTATTTGACCTGAGTCTCAGCTCAGGGCGCGCCACCGGGTAGATGACAGCCATTTTCAGCTCCTCGATGATGTCACATAGGCCGCCAATGGAGCTGAAGTCTTCCCTGATGTCTTCATAGGCGATAATGTCTCTAGCTATGACTTGCTGCGTGTAGGCGCACAACCATGGCAAACAAGCCTTGCAACTCCGCGTCAAAAATGCAATCTGAACGGCTCAAACTTGTCCATTTTGCAGTTGTTGCTGGAGGATTTACAACCCAGACGCATGAAGGACCGTGCCGCGACCAGGGAGATTGCAAGTGAGGAGGGGCGTCTCCCAGGGGGCATCCTCCTGGCGTAAGATGTGCAGTAACATGAGTACCACCACCCAACCATGCCAAGGCCAGTGCTTGCAATAAGGGGCGGCTGCCTTGTACCTCGTGCTCGTTCATCTCCAACACATCGAGGCCACGAAGACGCCGAGCCATCTCGCGCACACGAAGAGTGCTGACTTCTTCAGGGGCAAGAGTAGGCATCATGTGCTTGATGAGCCGCTGAACCACGGTCCTGGCTTTGGGGATGGCCACCAGCCCGATGAACACAACTCCTGTGACCACTTTAGGCGTCATCAGGTAGTCCATGCTAGCAGCGCAACCGCTGCCGGCCAGGAAGAGCCGTGCGCAGCTAGCCCGCTGGGGGCGGGTGCGCCCCACAATCAAACACAGTGACGCAGTGCGAGCAGGGCATGCTCCTGGGCTTTATAGACGTCCGCTTCCATGGTTGTTGCCTGCGTGCCGACGCCGCCGCTCCGGCGGTGGCGGCCCGCCACCGTCGCGAAGAGAGAAGAGAGAATATTTCCCCCCTTCAGGCGCCTAGCCTCTCTGATCTGCGGCTGCTTAGCAGGGGTTACTGAGTGATTCGTAGCAGCTATGCTTCGTTTTGTGCTTGCTTTCCTTAGCGCTTCCCCTGGCCCCCTACTCGTACTTTGTTCATTCTTTTTCGGGCTGGCTTGTCCAGCCCAAAAAAGAATCCTCCTCTCCTCAAAGGGCGAGCCCTTTCTTCGCTAAGAAAAAAAGCACACAAAGAAAGAAAGCAGCTTCAAATCACTCAGTAACCCCTGCAAAGCAGCCGCAGATCAGAGAGGCTAGGGTCCTGAAAGTGGGTCCCCTGGCCAGAGCCAGAGGCAGCAGCAAGAGCCCGGCCGGCACGAAGGTGCAGCGCACGGGCCATCGACCGCTGCAGCGAGACGGCCAGGCGCATGCGATACAATTGCGCCAGCGACCCTGCTGCAGGGAAGTCGACAGGCTCCCCATGGAAGCGACGGGCGATGGTGTGGCGGGCGAGCTGGGTGAGCAGCTCGAGCCACCGAGCGCCCAGCGCCCCATGGGTGTCTACGGCCAACGGGAAGAACTTGTCTGCCGGCGGATGGTCAGCGTATTTGAGCTCCTTGGCGCTGGCGGCGCCGGCGACCGCATTCCCAGCCTTGGTGGCAAACTGGGCTGGGTGGGAGCGGTCGAAGGCGTCGGTGGTCACCACGTCCAGGAGAAGACGAGCTGCAGGGAGCTGCAGCACGGCGGTGGTGTAGGCGGCCTTGTCGACGACGGCCGCGAAGCGCGCTTGGACGCGCAGGTCAGCGGTGTGCGCGAGGTGCGCAAAGGAGACCGCCTGGCCGGCCATGTCGGGGTGCGCCGCGAGCAGCTCCTGGTGGGCGGTGCGAAGCGCCACCTGGAACGGCAGCGCGCCCTTGTCCACCTCCACCACCGCCTGCTCAAGTGCACGCCGGCCATGGACCATGAAGCGCTGAGCCACGGAGGCGGCAGTCTGCGCCCAGCTGCCGAGGTATGCAGCCCGGCATGAACGGACGAGCGGGCGCAGGCCGAGACCCCCGTGGCTGATGGGTAGCGCCGCCTGGTGAATAGCGGCTGGCGACTGGGGGAAGCCCTGGTAGCGGACCAGGGCCGCCAAGCTCGCCACCATGCCCGCGTCGAAAGCCTCGTACGCCGCCCATGCCTCTGGGGACGGCGGAGTGGCCCGCGTCAAGTACTGGGGTCGCTGCCCGATGGCCTTGGTCAGCATGGCCAACGACAGCTGCATATCCTCCAGCTCGGGGAGCCGGGCCGCGGGCTGAAGGTGCTCCGCGAGGCGGGCTCGCAGCTGCCCCTCCACGAAGGCCGGCATGCCGATGGGGACTCCCAGGAGGGTGAAGCCGTCTGCCGGAGTCCGGCAGTCCGGGGGCAGCGCCAGGGTGGGTAGGATCTCGCCAGGGGACCAAGCCGCGCACTTCGCCGGCCGGATGGACAGGCCGAGAGTGGCCAGCTGCTGCGTGAAAGTGACGAAGGGCGCCGCCACGTCTTCCGGAGGGCCGACTATGGTGGTGTCGTCCGCGAAGGTGGGGAGAAGGACTCCTGGGTGGGCCGCTGCGGTAGCCTGCAGAGCCCGGTTGTGCGCGAGCGCAAAGAAGAAGCCGGCGAGGGGGTCCCCTTGCCGCGTGCCCGAGCGGGACTGCAGGACCTCCACCTGATCACCCCGTCTGCCAGAGGAGGTCGCTGGGCTGACCGTACCCCAAGCGGAAAAAGGGGAAGGAGGCCCGGAGCTCCTCCGCAATGCAGGCGCGCTCCACGGTGTTGAAGGCGTTTGCCACGTGGACGGCAAGCACCAGCCAGCCCGGGTGCTGGTCCAAGGTTGCACGGACCCCGTGGACGACGGCCTCGCCCCCACTCCGCAGCCCCGCGCCGTACTGGTGTGGCGCCATGTGCACCTGCGCCGGCCCCGCATGCTGCTGCCTGAGTACGCGGCTCACCAGGCGGTACAGGACCTCCCCAATGGCAATGGGTCTGACCCCCCCGCTCGGCTTGTCGAGGGCGAGCAGCGTGCTGGCGCACAGGACGCCACGGATGCTGGCCGGCACATTGTCTCTGGCCAGGTGCTGGCAGATCTGCAGCAGCGCGTTAAAGTCCGCCGCCTCGCCCTCGAGGAAGATCTCCCGCAGGTGCTCAGTGAGCATGCGGGAGGGACCGCCGGCGGCTGCGCGACGGCTGGTCTGGAGAGCCTTCTTGAGGGCGTCGGCTTCCAAGACCACCTCCTCCGGCGGGGTGAACGCGGCCAACCACGGTGGCAGGGTGGAGCTGGCCGGGGGGTGGAGGGAGTCCAGGGCCGCCCGAGTGGCCGCATTGGTCGGCGCCAGCATCGCATCGTCCAGGGCCTGCACAGCCCGGGAGAGCTCACCCGCGTGGCCGTAGCGAAGAGCCCTGCGGACGCTGGCGGCCCGGTCGTGTGTTGCCCCTCGGCCACCACGGTTGGCCGCGGACGCCGCCACGGCTGCGTCGTGCCTCGCCAGGAGCTCCTCCCAGTGCCCGCTCTCGAACAAGTGGATGCGCTCCAAGAGGGGCTGCTGGCCCTGCTTGCGGCTGTCGGGAGAGACCCGCCCGAGCAACGACCGGTGGAAGAGGATTAATAACTTCGCAGCCCTTGCCCCCATTGGGAGTGCCACTTCTTCAATAACTTCCACGCCGCCTCGTCCCTGTGGTCCGCGACGATCCGCTGCGTCACCGGGCGGAGCGCGCGGCGGAGGTGCGGGCGCGCCCAGCGCGGAACGTGGCGAAGGAGCGGCAGGGCCGCCTGGCGGTGAACTGCGGCCAGGTCGAGGCCTGCCAGCCACTCCCAGTGATGAGGCGTGGGCGGGGACGGCGCGGGAGGCCTGCCTGGTCTGCCTCGACGACCACCCGCTGCCGCTGCGCTCCGCGCCTGCTCCGCACGGTTGTTGTTATACGCGCAAGCTCGCTGGTGGTTGGACCGGCCGGACCGCGAGGTGAAGGTCTTCTGGCACAGCTGGCACCGCGGCGGGTCGGGCGAGCGAGGTGGGGGCGACGGCGGTGGCGCCGACTCGCTCGGCGGAGGTGGAGGCGGCGGAGACGGGGGCGGCGTCGATGGCGCTGACTGCGGTGGGGACGACGGCGGTGGGGACGGCGGCTGGGCGGGAGGCGATGTATGCTCTTCCGTGGCCGGCTCCTGGGGTGCGGCTGCTAGGACTGTGGCGGTGGGGTTGCAAGCTACGTCGGCCGCAACGGGCGGCGGCGAGGGCGACGGCATCGGCAGCGATGGCGGTGGGGACGGCGGCTGAGCGGGAGGTGATGGATGCTCCTCCGTGGCCAGCTCCTGGGGTGAGGCTGCCAGGATCGTGGCGGTGGGGTGCAAGCTGCGGCGGCCACATCGGGCGACGTCGAGGGCGGCGGCGGCGGCGGCGACGGCGGTGGGGACGGCGGCTGAGCGGGAGGCGATGGATGCTCCTCCGTGGCCTGCTCCTGGGGTGAGGCGGCCAGGACCATGGCGATGGGGTTGCCAGCTGCGGCGGCCACACCGGGCTTCGCGCCGGCGGCGCTGGGATACCCCTTGCAATGCTTCCGGTGCATGGAGACACCCTTCGGATTTCTGAAGTCCCGCGGGCAGGTTGGGCACTGCGCGCGAGCGGGCGCCTCAGGCGGGGATGACGGCGGCGGAAGAAGGGGGGGCTGCTCCGGAGGTGGCGTGGTGGCGGCATGGAAGGCGGCCAGGATGAGAAACCGCTGCGCCCAAGCGAACTTGGCCTGGGGGTACTCGGGGCTACGGCTCCGGCGACGGCGCCCAGACCGCGCGGGTGGGGCGGCGGCGGGCGGCGCGGCTGGGACGGGGGCGGCGGTGGCGGGAGCACCTTCCAGCTGCGCTTGCTACTCCATTGAAGCCTTGCATGTGCAGTCTGTGTGGAGGGCAAAAGCATGGCCGTAGTTTTCAACAACCCATTTCCAGGAGTATGATTCTCTGTCACACGACATTGTAGCCATCCTGATGCATGTGAAAGTGGTACATTTCCTGGCTCTGAAGAGAATTAAGAGCAGAATTCACCACAGCTTTCATTAGCCCAAGAGTGGGAGCCATGCCCTCCCTGTTAGTGGACTGCTTGTCGGATAGAAGGACTTACTAGCATCCCAGTGAGACACACTCGTGGTCATGATCGTAGTAGTCATAAACTGGTGGGGGCTCTGTGTTGTAATCATAGCCTGGATAGTTGGGGTCTGCAATAGGTGGGGCTCTGCTATCAATTGAGTCGCAGAGAATATGGTCTGGCTTGTTCTTGACTGCTGTGCAGACTCCTTTCCTGTAAGACGATTTTCAGAATCGAGGATCGACTTAAGGTTGAGCAGAGAGACTGCCATTTGCTTCAGCAGAATCCTGAAATGTAAGTCTAGAGATGTATACAAGTGTCATCTAACATACGAAGCCTCTGCATCCAGTACTTTGCAATTTGACAAGCTGGACAAGAATAGTGGAGGTGCTCTCACTAACTTGCAAACTTTCTCCATGCACTGGCTTGAGCACGACGTGTTGTCTGGGCTGGTGAATACTTTAGTACCACAGAAGCCATTCCCACTGCAATGTGATACCGTTTTCCAGAGCTAGCTCAATTCCTGTCTTTGCTTACGGGACCAGATTGCCTTTCTCATGTAGCTTGATTCTACTAGCTCCTCAAGGACTGGAGTCTACAGTAAGTTATGGAGGGCCCGTGTGGCCACGTACAAAGGCAAGTACATTGACATATGTACATCACCTGCTGCTAAGCTAACCCGCTCAGTAACCACGAGTCAGCGCAGAGGTCGCTATCTGACGGGAATTGATATCAAGGATAGGAGCAAGAAAGCAAATGACATGAAAGGAAGGGAGTGGAGCAGCACCTGCAGTAGTTTGTCTTGCAGTTTGGCAGAGAGGTAGAGTTGCACAAGGTCTTGTTGTTTGCAAAGACAACAGTATAGCAGCCCCCAGTGCTGAGCAAAGAGAGCCACAGTGATATTCAGTAAGCACACTGCTGCTCACCTCCGAATGAAGCAGCTTGACAGAAGTAACAGAATAGTCGAAATTGAGTTTAGCCTGTTAAAAGTACTTACATGAAGTTGTAGAAGCATCCATGATCTGACCTACACAGAGCTTTGAGACCTACGCCATGACATGGTATTGGATGTGTGCTGGTGATGTGATGAGGGGAGTCTCGCAGCACACTACAAGCTCATGCTTGGTAGTAGCATCTATATTCAACTGTTGCAAGTAAGATGGTAGCAACCAGCATTCCACTGAGGATTCACTGGGGGATCATCCGATGGAATAGCAGTATAGCGGTATAGCAGCCCCCAGTGCTGAGCCAAGAGAGACACACTTATCATCAGTAAGCAATCTGCTGTTCACCAGTGCATGAAGCAGCATGACAGAAGTAACAGAACAGTCGGAAATATGTTCAGCCTTATTGAAGTATTAACATGACGTTGTAGAAACATCCAGGATCTGACCTACACAGAGCTTGGAGACCTACGCCATGACATGGCATTGAATGTGTGCTGGTGTTGTGAAAAGAGTCTCGAAGCACACTACAAGCTCATGCTTGGTAGTAGCATCTATGTTCACCTGTTGCAAGTAAGATGGTAGCATACGGGATGCCACTGAAGATTTAGTGGGGGATCATCCGATGGAAAGGCATTCTTGCACGGTCTTCCAGGATGCAGAAAGGCTGTGCAAGTGCCATTCCTGCAGACAAACAGAAGTGAATTTACATGGACAAGCACATCTCTTCATGGTCAGGCTGCCGCGTTAAAGAATGATGGTCAATCTAGACTCGTACACATGGTTTGGCAAGTCACATGTGACTTGCAAAGGGACATGGCAACGTACTGCAACATTACATCAATGTCGCAGTGGGATGAGATGCTGCATTTGCAATGAACGACCTGCAGAGATGATCTTGGCATTGGTCAAAAGCTCCAGAACAGAGGGCACCATCAATTGCTTGCTGTGTCACGCAACTTCCCTTCCTGCAGCAGACGGATGAACCTGTCAATACTTTCATCCACTCCTATGAAGCGAAAGTCGACTCCACCTCAGAGAACACCTAGCAACTCAGGGAAAACACTAGTCCATTCTGCAAGCTTGCGACCAACCTTTTGACACGGCATCTTTGTTCCACGACATGCATAAGTGGTTTGTCAAATAAATCACTCATTCCTTGTACTCAAGCATGGCAAGACGGCTGAGCACATAGCCACAGCAAATCTGTTGCTCATCACATCTATGTGCTAAGCAAGTCTCAGTAAGCCTGCTTGCATGTCTGCGCGTCAAGTAAGAGGCAGTCAAGTACCCATCACAAGAAAGTTCCTGCTGGCAGAACTGAGGATCATCACGCCAAACAGGTGGGTAATATACGGGGTATATCCAGCAAGGGCTTTGTGCAGGCTGGAAGACATGCACGCATCTCCCCCTCCTGCAGCATCATGCGCACACAGAGGTCAGGTCTTCATAAGGAGCCATTTCCAGAGGGCCTGCTTTGAGCTGATACGGTCTGGGTTGCGCTAGAAATATATGCACGCATCAAGCATATCTCAGATTTATTTTTGGTATACATGTGAGGAGAAGTCCTTGCTCACCTGCATACAACGGAAGCACAGTCGGAATCGGCGAAATCTACGTCATTGGGGCATTGTGTGGTACTTCCTTCTGTGGTGCACTCAGCTGCCAAGACACAACAAAGTGAGGGAGCTGCCATGTCATGCAGATTTGAAGGCCAGGACCTGTTTATAGAGCTGGTGCAAACTCTGGCTACACCTTCCAAATGTGAGTGCTGGACAGTTACCAGGTGGTGGAGGTGGGGATGGTGGAGGCGGCGGCGAAGGTGGTGGTGGCACAGGAACACCATAAAATAGCTGACACTCAACATTCGCCCTCTGGCCTGCAATAGGCATGTGACCGCCTGTAGTGAAACCAAAGCTGTTCTTCGTGAAGTTGAGGAACAACCCCTTGGCTGTGATATTGCGCTGCATGCCGGTAAGGTAATTGACGCCACACTGAGTGTCTTGAGAGCTGTGGTGTTTATCAGGGGAATCAGTGACATGGGGAAGCTGCCACTGAAGCGGTTGTCATCTAAGCGCCTGCAGGGCAGGAGTATTTTCTCAGCATTGTGAGTAATTACGTTGCTTGGTGTTCCAAAAATAGAGGGGTAAACAAAATTCCTAACACCTTGGTACAGAAACGGCACTTCCAATGGCATGCGAACCAAAGACGTAACGGACTGCAGCAGTATCGTGACTCTGTTGAGTTTGAAAGACCACTTACAACAAAGTTAACTTCTTGACGCTTGTCCCAAGACTTGCTGGTATTGTTCCATTGAATTGGTTGCCATTGAGTATCCTGCAATGCGACGCTCAGCCTGCTAAGTGGCCAGCTGAACTAGCACTTCTCAATGTCTAGGGTGGCCCTGCTTTGAACAACAAGGTGGACAAGCACTCGGCCAGACAGTCCCTAGCCACCAATGCCTGCAAGACTAGCACTTGCCGGGGTCCAATGTAGTGTGTGAACATACAGCAACTGCAGATTTGTGAGGCCAGTCACATAAAAAGGAAACGGCTGCTCAGCCAGGTTGTTCCGAGAGGCGTCACTGCCAAGTAACCAATGGCATGTATCAGCTGTTTATAGAGACATTAGTGACATGTAGCGATAGGGCTCATGATGTTGTCGGATACGCATGTACGTGCTTCGTTCTGATGCAGTAGCTGTTGTCACTACAGCATTTCAAAGGTCTGGGTTTAAGGTTCAGCATTTGTAGCATGCTTACAGGACTGTTAAAAACTGGAGCTTGCCGATGGAATCTGACAATGCCAAAATAGCATTGCCACCCACAACACTGAGGAAGATGGAACAAGTGCCAACCATTGTCAGTGGCCACTCTGCAATCATCTAACAGCTCTGCAACCAAGAAGCTTGAGACGCTTGTGAGAAAGGGAGTTTTCCGTACAGCTTCTGCAACCCCGTGAGTCGATCCAATGTGCTGGGCAGAGGTCCACTCAGCTTATTATCATTGACAATACTGCAAAAACAGGCGCAAGTCCCTGAGGATCATGACAACCCGACTTAGGCATTGCAAGCTATCACCAACATGTGTGACCTGGGGAACCTGACAATCCATGAAAGGATAATAACTAAGAAGCAACACGAGTACACTATGCAGCCCTGAAATGTCCACCATATGCTTCACACGAGTGGCAAACTACAATCTGGCGGGCTAGATGTGATGCTTTCTCAGATTCTCAATTACTCTGCGGAGTTGCATTCTCAGAATATCACTGCAAGCTTTGTAAAGTGCATTGATTGAAGATGGTATTTCCCAAGTCAGTAGATTGTAAGCAAGATGCCTGGAGCATATTCCGAGAGAATGTCACAACAATTGCACTCAGTCAGCGAACCAAATAAACAAGCAGTCTTCAACATTATTGACCAGAAGATTGTTGTGAGGCACAGAACTTCCATGGTCATCGGCCTCACAACATAAAAGAGGAGGTGGAGGAGGAGTAAAGCCATGGAGGAAAAGTCATGGATGCCGATTGTATTTGTCATATGAGCTCTCTCACAGGAGCATAAGCCATGGATGCAGATTGTATTGATCATAGGAGCTCTCTAATCTGGACGTGTATTTGTCATATGAGCTCTCTCACAGGAGCAAAAGCCATGGATGCAGATTGTATTGATCATAGGAGCTCTCTAATCTGGACGAAGATCACAGCCTTGACAGCACAAGACCCTCATGCAGAATCTGCTTACAACAATGTCAGATTCTTCAGGTTGCCAGTGGAAGTGGGCATTGGCCTGTTCAGGCTGTTGTTGTCCAAGTTCCTGAATGAGTGAATCCAAGAACAATATTCCCATCATGAGGATGTTATCGCCTAGAACACCGATTGGCACAGAGTTTGGCACCTTCTTTTCCATCACTATCGACAGTCATCATCACTTCCTCATACAACACATGGAAACTCCCTCAAATATTGAGGAGCGATATGTCTCTCTACTAACAAGCTCCAGGACCACATGATCACGCAGATGCAGTCATAATTGTAGAGAACCCCATGCCAGAGGTCATCAGAGGATATGTACATACAGCAGACTGAAATTGTGAAGGCTTCCTATGCTGGTAGGGATCTGTCCAAAGAGCTGATTCCCGTATAGGTGCCTGCAAACTTGAAGCAGCAACTCTTGATTAAGTACCAAACGCTTTCATAAGCCAAAAGCCTGGCATCACAATGTCCACCTGCCTCTTCACTGTTGCATGATCAGAAGTCCATCACTATCCAGCATGATAAACACGTGACACCCTGGCGACTGGAAAGGCCACCTTGTGGACTTACAACGTATTGAGGTATAAGAGGTTCCCTATGTTGTATGGGATCACTGTATTGATGCCAAGGTTGACGAATTGTCTGGAACACACGAACAACACGTGTGTCACTTGCCGGTCTGCCGATTACAAAAGCTGAGGCAGCAAGTTTAAAAAGCCGGTTTCCCTTGTGGAAGTGTCCAGGCTAGGGTGGTGACACTCACAATGCGGAGACCCTGTGAGAGGGGATGTCGCAGGTGATGCCATACCAGGCGCAGCTGCCTGGGACGGTGGTGCAATTTGCACACGGGTCCGTCCCTTGCCAGGTTGCTAGCTGAGAAGGTGGATTTAGCTGCGTTTGCTTGAAATCTCGAAGAGGAGCATCTGGCACAGATGGTCAGCCAGTGCATTCTGAGCAGTTTGCAAAGTGGCGAAAGGTGAGGTGATGTCGACTTACTTGACTCGTCTGCTATGACAAGATCAACTTCGCCAGAGCACTGAAACATTGTAGAATTTGACTTTACTTTCCCTGACAATTGATTCAATGACCTTACATCTTAGGTATTTGCATGCAACACGAGCTCGCTGAAAGGCTGGTTCATCAGACACCCATTTCGATATATGTGCACTACTGTATAAAGTAATCACAACCCTGGCAAAGCTGTTAGCCTCTCAGTGACGGCAAGAAGCTTACAATCTGGGCTGGTTGTCTGGAGCAAGTTCCTTGACGGGCCCCCACTTCCAGATGTAGCAGCAACCTGTGCCAGAGGCACCACCTGGTGCCACACTCAATGCATGATACTAAGGGAATTATCGACTCTATGCTGGTGGTGCAGCCAGAAGCTTGCTGCTGTTCTTCCAACCAAAGGCGTGTGTTTTGCGGCTGCTGTGACAGCACAATGGGTTTGCAGCCGCAGGCGTGTCACGGGCGCCGAGTAGCTCTGTCACAAGTGGCTCCTGAGCTCAGTGAGCGGACTCCGCATGATAACCATGATGACCACCCTTGTGCCTCACTAATGAAGCGCGATGATGACCACCCTTGTGCCTCACTAATGAAGCGCGAGGTGAACAACGCCACGGTGGCATCTCCACGACTTTGACGCTTGGGTCATTTCCAAGAAGAGAACGACTGCTCGGGCGCGGAGGGGTCTAGAGCTGCTCACATCCTCAATGGAGGTGGCAGGCTGCTGCAGGGCTGCCACCACGGTCGCTGCAGAGGGAGATGAGAGAGAGTCAGATAGGGGCTTGCAGTGGAGCTTCCAAGTCCCAGGGTCCTCCTGGTCAGCCTGCCCGGGGAGGCCCGGGGAACGCACAGGAAGCGTGCTGCGTGCTAAGCCCTGAACCCCAACGCCCACAGCCCGCGCGGAGAGCAGGGCGCGAGCGCGACTCAACGTGGGGCGCGGGGGGCCTCACCGGCGGCCAGCAGCAGCGTCAGCGCCGCGGGCGCGGCCGCCATGGCGCCGGGGCGGGCGCGGCGCGGGGCGGCCTGAAAGTCGGGCGGAGGCGGCGGCTCCGGACCAGCCCCTGGCCCCCTTTTCGGACGAGCTCACCTTCTGCGAAAGGAATTAGGAATGGGCGTTGAGAAGAAGGGCTTAGAAGGGCATTCTTGGTTCTGGGCTGGAGCCATTCACAGCCATCGCTCTCTGCTGGAAGAGCCTTCTCTTCCTGACGACGAGCTCGCTGCCCGCCACGAGGGGAGGCCCAGTGGGGGCGGAAAGAAGTGCTCGCCCGCATAGAAGAAGAAAGGGCTCGCCCATTGAGGATAGGGGCTGGACAAGCCAGCCCAAAAAAGAATGAACAAAGAACGAGAAGGGGGCCAGAGGAAGCCAGAGGAAGCGCTAAGAG